>JAQZBX010006322.1:0-53533 GCA_029593785.1 Cabassous unicinctus | reverse complement strand
TTTCTTGTTTTTTTTTTTTTTTAAATTTTGATGTGGTCCCATTTATCTATTTTTTCTTTCATTGCTTGTGCTTTGAGTGTAAATTTTATTAAGCCATTTCATATTACAAGATCTCATAGCTAGTTCCCTACATTATCTTCTAGGAAGTTTATGATCTTGAATCCTATATTATATTTAAGTCTTTGATGCATCTTGAGTTAATTTTTATGTAGGGTGTGAGATGGTGATCACCCTTCATTCTTTTGGATATATTATTCAGTATCCAGCCCTCCCTGCACATTTTGTTGAAGAGACTATTCTCTCTCAGTGGGTTTGGTGGCCTTGTTAAATACCAGTTTGTTTTATAAATGTTGGTCTATATCTAAATTCTCAATTTAGTTCCATTGGTCAGTATGGCTATCCTTTTGCCAATACCATGCATGTTTGTCCACAGTAGTTTTGTAATATGCTATTGATAAAGAAAGTGCCAGGGCCTTAACCCCCTCACTAGAAACCCACAGCTTTAGGAAAATAAGCTCCTTTCAGTCACTTTTCTCCCTTCCTCCCTTTTCTCCCTAGAATCCACATCCTTAGCAAGATAAGCACTCCCCACCTGCCCCTTTCAACTGGAATTTACAACTCTAAACAGATAATGACTCTTTTCCTCCCTAATAGCCCTCTGCTTTAGGAAGATAAACTAACATTGCTCCTTTTGCTTTTGTAACCCTGCATGCCTGCTTGCTTAGGAATTTGCCCACTTACAGTTCCTATAAAAACTTATGAAAACCAATGCACAGTGCTCAGATTTTTTGGATATTTGATTTCCTCTGCGTCTGCACATAATAAAACTTTGTTCATCCATCTCCTCAGAGTGCCGCTTGGGTTTTCATTCCATCTGCCACAACATTTGGCTCCCTGACTGGGAAACCCAACCAAGGAGGACCATTGTGCCTCCAGCTTGGGGCTGATGGGTGTGGCCAACAGTGATCTCCGAGCAGACAAGGTGGGTGCCACCCATCATCTTGATGAGACCTCCTTTTAAGGTGGTCTCTGTGGGCCTCACACCCTGGCCTGACTAAGTGGGGAGGTGGACTGAACAGTGTCAAAAGACTCCGGAAAGGTAAGTCCCAGGGTGTCAAGTCCTCAGTCAGGCCTGTCTCCAGATGGAAGGGGAGACTGATCACCTCCCGAAATCTCAATTATGAGATTCCATAATAGGGCAATCCCTGTGGGAGGGACTGCATAATCTCTGAATGATTGTGTGTGTGAGTGAGGATGACAGAGGCTTGCTTCTGTTATTCCAGTCTGTGACTCCAAAGCTTATGCTACGGAGCCCACATGGGCCCTAAACTTTTTTCCGCGGCCATGTCATCTGGCATAACGGCCCACCCCGAACTCTGCCGGGGTGCCTTAGCCAGGATGAGTTGAATTTTCACAAGAGACATGGACAGAAGGGCATCTGAGTGGCCTCAGAAGAGGCAAACCATTCCTTTGTCTGTCTTGTGCCACCGACTCAGGGTGTGGACTTATTACTGTTAATTCCTGAAGGAGGGAATGTGTAACTTTTAAGTGATTGTGTGTGTGAGTGAGGATGACAGAGACTTGCCTTGGTTATTCCAATCTGTGAGTCTAAAGCTTATGCTGCAGAACATGTGTGGGCCCTAACCTGTTTTCTGCGGCTATGTCATATGACATAACGGCCAACCCTGAACTCTGCCTGGGTGCCTTAGCCAAGACAAGGTGAAATTCTCATGAGAGACATTGACAGGCAGGCATCTGAGTGGCCTTGAAAGAGGCGACCCCTTCCCTTGTCTGTCTTGTGCCACCCATGCAGGGTGTCAGCTCATCACAGTCAAATACTGCCATCTTAAACTTCATGCTCAAGAATTTCAAGAAAGGTTTTTCTGGAGATTATGGCATCTGGATGAACCCTGGCACCCTCCTAACTTTATGTGAAGTAGAGTGGCCCACTTTTAACATTTACTGGCCCTAGGAAGTGACCCTGGATATAGCCAGGGTCGGCTCAGTGTGGCTGGTTCTCACAGGAAATCCTGACCACCCCATTCAATTTCCTGACATTGAATCTTGGTTAGAGATAGACCATACTCTGCTTCCTTGGGTTCGATTGTGTGTTGGAAAAAAGGGACAGAGCAGCGTCTTGGTTGCACAGGGAATGAGGCTCTGGAAACCAGTCATTCATCAAGGGTCCTCAGAGGAGGACTCACCACCCCCTGACCACTATACACTCCGGATGCTCTATCCTCTCCTCCTAGCCCTGGAGTGCAGGCAGATCTCCCAGAAACACCCACACCTTTGGTCTCTCCTCCTAGCCCAGGAGTGCAGGCAGATCTCCCAGAAACACCCCTACCTTGGGTCTCTCTGAGAACATCAACTCCTCTGAAGAAAACCCTGGTCCCCAATAGCAAGGAGGATCTGGTCAGCATAACCCGCATTACAGATGCCCCTCCATGAAACACAGGGTCTGTCCCAGATCAGTGAGGATGGGATCATCTGATCTTGGAGGCCTGTTTTATACTACCAACCATTCACAACTACAGACCTCTTAAACTGGAAACACCATACCCCCTCTTACTTGGAAAAGCCCCAGGTTCTTATTGATCTCATGGAATCAATTTTCCAAACCCATCCTCCTACTTGGGATGATTGCCACCAACTCCTCCTGGCTTTGTTTAATACAGAAGAGAGATGATGGATTCTGATGAAATCCCAAAAGTGACTGTAGGAGCAGGCCCCTATTGGTATCTTAAACCCAGAAGTTCGGGCATGAGAGGTGGCACCAGAGGCCCAACTGAACTGGGACTTCAACACTGATCAGAGATGGGCTACACTCCAGCAATATCAGGAAGCACTCCTTGAAGGGGTCCAAAAAGGGGCAAAACAACCCATATACATGACAAAGATGATTTAGTTACTCAAAAGCCTGACAAATCTCTGGGAGATTTCTATGAATGACTTTGCGAGGACTTCAGAATCTACACTCCTTTTGACCCAGAAGCTCCGGAAAACCAGAGGATGGTGAATGTTGCCTTTGTTGTGCAGGAAGAAATAGACGTTAAAAGAAAGCTTCAAAAATTATAAGGGTTCTCAGGGATGAACATCTCTCAACTCCTTGAACTCCTCAACAAAGTATTCATCAATCAAGATGAAGTTGCCAAATGAGAAGCCAAGGAGCAAATAAAACATCAAGCCTCCCTACTGGCAGCAGCCTTGGGAAATCCTGACCCCATCAGATGAGAAAGGCCACCTTAAAAAGGGGCAACAAGCACCAGAAGGGTGCCCCTGGACAGAGACCAATGTGCTTCCTGCAAAGAAAATGTGCACTGGAAAAATGAGTGTCCCCAAAAGACTCAAGCACATAGAGGGAACATCCCTAAAGAGAAATGCCAACCTGAGCCCCAAGACCATCTGATTGGGTTGGCAGGGCTCAATGCTGAATAGGGGCAACCAGTCTCACATGAACTTGGCCCACACGAGCCCACGGTCAAACTATAAGTCAGGGGCCAGTCAATGACTTTCATGGTGGACACTGGCACTGAATATTCTGTGGTCACACCCCCTGTCACCCCCTTTAGTGGAAAAACCAGTAATATCATAGGAGCGACTGGGGACCAGTCAAGCCAATGGCCTTTTTGCCAGTCAAAAACTTGCCAGCTTGGTGGCCATGAAGTTACTCATGAATTTCTGTACCTGCCTGAATGTCCGGTTCCCCTACTTAGGATTTCAGATTACCTTCAAACCTAAAGGGCCAGCCAGCTTAAGCCTCAGGACCAGCCTCACTCTCCTTGTCACCATACCCTGAAATGAAGAATGGAAACTTCATGTGGAAAAAAAGTTCAGGTCAGAATCTGGAAAAACTGCTGCCACAGAACCATGCACCCATCATCATTGACCTGAATCCTAGAGCAGTCCTGGTCCAGCAGAAGCAGTATCTGATCCCCAGCGAAGAGCAATTGGGCATGGTCAAACACATAGATTTCCTGAGAAAAGAAGGAATTCTGATTGAGTGCCAGTCATCCTGGAACACCCCATTATTCCCAGTAAAGAATCCAGACAGGACTGGAAATTGACCAGTGCAGGATTTATGAGCCATTAATAATGCCACTGTCACCTTACATCAGGTTGTTCCCAACCTGTATACTTTGCTAGGACAGCTGCCACGTGAAACCACCTGGTTCACTTCTCTTGACCTGAAAGATGCCTTCTTCTGCCTGTGGCTGGCCCTCCTGAGCCAGCCTCTGTTTGCCTTTGAGTGGGAAGATCCAAAAACCCAGCAGAAAACTCAGCTAAACTGGACCTGGCTCCTGCAAGGCTTCAAAAACTCCACTACCCTTTTCAGGGAATCCTTGGCAGCAGATATGGCCACCTACCCCCAGGAAGACTGCAGGTGTGCCCTCTTGCAATATGTAGATGACCTCCTACTTACCAGTGAGACAGAAGAGGACTGCTGGAGAGGGATCCAGAATCTCCTACAACTTCTAACACAGACTAGGCACAAAGTGTCTTGGAGAAAAGCCCAGATCTGTAAACAGCAGGTCAAGTACCTGGGGTTTAGCATCACACAAGGGTACCGGTTGCTCAGACCTGAATGAAAGAAAGTGTTCTGCACCATCCCTTCCCCCACCACAAAAAGAAAGCTTCGTGAGTTCCTGGAGGCTGCAGGGTTCTGCCGCATCTGGATTCCAAAGTTTGCAGCCATGGCCAAACCCCTTTATGAAGTTCTGATGGGTTCAGAAAAAGAGCCCCTTGCCTGGGGAGAAGCTCAACAGGGGGCCTTTCAAAACATCAAAAGACAACTCGGCCAAGCCCCTGCCTTGGGGCTCCCAGATGTAACTCAAAACTTTAACTTGTTCGTGCATGAAAAAAACAAAGCATTAGAGGTTCCCACAGAAACAGTCGGCCCCTGGCAAAGACCCATTGCTTACCTCTGCAAGCAGCTGGAACCCATGGCTGCAGGGTGGCTGCCCTGCCTGAAAGCCCTGGCAGCAACTGTAACCCTCATCAAAGAAGCCTACAAATTAACCTCGGACAGGGTATTCATGTTATGGTGCCACACACAGTCACTGCACTAATGAACTCACATAGGCACTGGTGGATATCTAATCCCCGACTCTCACATTACCAAGGTTTACTCTTTGAAACCCCCAGAGGTACAATAGAAACAGTGTGCAATCTAAACACTGCCACTTTTTTTTACTGGAAGAAGGAGGCGTTCTTGAGAATGATTGTGTTGATGTGACTGAGGAAGTTTATGCCAGTCACCCTGACCTCCAAGAAAAACCACTCCCTTCCCCATATCAAACGCTATTTACAGATGGGAGCAGTCTCATTAAAAATGGGGAAAAGCTTGCTGGATGTGCAGTCATCACTACAAAATGGGTTCTAGAAGAGGCTTCTTTACCACAGGGATGGTCCATGCAACAAGCAGAACTCTGGGCACTGGTCCGAGCCCTGCAGCTAGCTGCTGGGCAAGTGGTTAATATTTGCACTGACTCTAAGTATGCATTTGCTACCATTTATATCCACAGGGCAATTTATAAACAAAGAGGTCCCCTAACTGCAGGGGGAAAAGAAATGAAAAACAAAGAAAAAATCCTCCAACTGTTAGAAGCAATCTGTATACCAGACAAAGTTGCCATCATCCACTCCTGGGGACATCAGAAAGGAATGGACATGGTGGCTCAAGGAAACAGGCTAGCCAACAAAGCAGCTCTGCAAGCAGCTGAAGGAACCCACAGTATTGACACGATAGCTGTCACTCTTAGGACATGAGACTAATCAACTAAGCTATACACAGGAAGAACAGGAATGGGCCAAGAGAGAAGGGGGAAGCTGAACAACTGAAGGAACTTGGCTGCTCCTGGATGACTGGATTTTTGTCCCAAAAGGAGCATCTCATGCCCTCATCCAGAGATACCACTAACTCACCCACCTAGGGAAAACTGTGCTAGAAGTCTTGCTCAGGAGATACTACTACATAGCCCGACTAGCTTCTCTCTGTGCCACCAACAGCAGCCAGTGCCAAGTTTGTGTCAAAAACAACCCTTTGCAGGGCCCCCATACTCCAGGTGTCCAGCACATGGGGATGGCCCCCTTTGAAGATCTCACAGTAGACTTCACAGAAGTGAAACCAAGTCGGGGGTACAAATATCTGTTGGAGAGGATATGTACCTTTTCAGGTTGGGTCGAAGCTTTCCCCACTCGCACTGAAAAGGCAAGAGAAGTGACTAAGGCTTCACTAAGAGAAATCATTCCCCGAAACGGGCTGCCACTATCTACTGGAAGTGACAATGGCCTGGCCTTTATGGCTGCTGTAGTCCAAGAGCTAGAAAAATATTAAGAATCAAGTGGACACTCCATACCGCTTACAGGCCACAGAGTTCAGGGAAAGTTGAACGCATGAATCGAACCCTGAAAACCACCCTAGCCAAATTCTGCTAAGAAACTTGTCTCCCCTGGGTAGACTTACTTTCCTTTACCCTTATCTGAGTTAGGTGTACCCCAGGACCCACAGGCTATTGACCCTTTGAAATTCTATTTGGATGGCCACCCCAATTTTATCTGGGCCTTCAAAAGAAATCTCTAACTTCTGGGGGAAGCTAGCCAAGATTCTGTTCTCCAGCACCTGAGGAAACCTCTAACCAAAATACATAAAACTGTCTTGTCCTGGATTCTCATCCCCCTGGGACACACGGTGCACTCCCAATGGCCAGGGGACCTAGTCTGGGTCAAAGACTGGAAAAAAGAATCCCTTCAGCCTTCCTGGACAGGTCCACATACTGTGATCCTTAAACTCTTACTGCTCTTAAAGTTGCAGTCATCGCCCCTTGGATCCACCATTCCAGGGTCAAGAAAGCACATCTTGATAAAGAGCAGGATAGCTGGACAGCCCAATCTGTACCTGGCCACCCCTTGACAGTCAGAGTCACCCAGGATCCCCGAACACCGACCTCATCAAACGCCTGCTGAATGGACCCTTGCTCCTGGTGTATCCTGTGCTTATATAGACAGCTAGCCTTGATATTTGGATTTGGATGCACTGCTGTGGCCCCCGCAGACTGGATTGTGAATAGAGCCCTAGTTGTAATTGCTTACTGGTGTATAATAGGATGCTTCTGTGCCTTGACTTGCTTGTCCTTTCCTTCCTTACCCCCTCCCTAGGAGCCAATTCCTGACCCCAAAATCGATGGCAGCTGCAAGTTAGTCAAAGCTGGGGCAAACAATCTGTGCTGAATACTTCAGTCCCATTCTCAGCAGGTTTAACTTCAGTTTCTGTAATATTTGACCCTTTCAGGGTAATCCAAGATCATGCTGCTTACACCTTACTAGTTGCCTTGTACCCCCATGCCCCCATACATGCCCCAGGAGAAGGTGTAGGGGATGCAACTATGGGAGTTATGACAAATACCTCTGCTGAGACCCCCAAAAGAGCTGACAATTCTGCCACTCTTGGAGTTTGCTGGTAGGTGCCACTGCTCCCAGAAGAGGGTTCCACCGACTTCACCATATCTCCTACAGAAAATCCCTAGCCCGGCATGTGTGGCATAGAAACCTATGACTCGATAAAACTCACCTTATTAAACATAATCACTGGATCAGAAAATACCTTTTTAAAGGCCTAAATAGTGCTAAGACTAGAAATCGGAATATATGACCCATTTGGGCCAGACCCAGGAGACCACATACTGGTCCAAATGATCCCGGTAACCCAATCTCCAGAGAAAACCCTGGTGAAAAATATCAATAAAGCTGCCCAGTTGCTAAAAGCCAAAGTTAGAACAGCCCCCTGCAATTTCCTTTTGAACCAGGTTTGAAATTTCCACCAACTCCTAAATGAATTCCCACCCAACATAGCTGCATCCTGCTGGCTGTGCACTTCCTCAAGTCAAACCAGCTTTCTCATACCTGTCCCATGGGATGTAACCCTCCTGACCCATGACAGCTCTGCAGTGGGAACCAGGTCCCTCCCTGTCCACATAACCAAACCCCCAGGAACACTGGCTAACTGTAAAAACATACTTACCAGGTCTCCTTCAACCATCATCCCTGTTGGAAGGCCAAACTGTAACACCACCCACCTACTCACTGAGCCTGAACAATGAGCTGCAAACTCTACCATCTGGGTCTGTGGCACTAACACCTACCAGTGCCTACCCCAGGATGGCCAGGTCATCTGTTACCTGGCTTGGCCAGTAACATTCTCAGTGTATGGAGATGAATTGCCTGGAGAGCTCTCCCAAGCCAAACAAGCAATACAGACAATTCTGATACTCTTAGGATTAGGAGTAGTTGGAAGCTCAGCAGTAGCAGAGGCCTCACTCACAGCTGGTCAAGGGGGCTTACAAACCCTAGCACGCAAAACATCAAATGACCTTGAAGATATATCAGGGGCTCTCAAAGGGTTGCAAGACCAGATAGACTTGCTGGCAGAAGTGGTTTTACAAAATAGGCAAGGATTAGACTTGTTCACCACAGGTTCAGCGGGGATCGCCAGTCCCTAGGGGAAGAATGCTGTTTCTATGCAAATTCCTCAGGGATAGTTAGGGACAAGGTGGCCCAACTAAAAGAACGAGCCAAAGACCACTTAAACTGTGTATACCAGGCATCTGCTGAAGGGATCTATTTCCAGTATCTCCTTTCCTGGATTTTGCCATTGATGCCAGTAATAGACTCAGTCTTCTTCCTCTTAACTTTCGGGTTATGCATTCTATGGTACCTAACACAATACATCACTTCCCACTTAAATACCTTAAAACACCAAGTGATGCCTTGTGTTAAATATCAGCCCTTGGAGACTACAGTAAAATCTCCATGTTAGCAGAAGATGCCCCATAAAGAATTATAAGGGCATCAAAGGGGGAGATGATAAAGAAAGAGCCATGGTCCTAACCTCCCTCAGCAGAAACCCACAGCTTTAGGAAAATAAGCTCCCCTTGATCCCAATTCTCTCTTCCTCCCTTTTCTCCATGGAATCCACATCCTTAGCAAGATAAGTAGTCCCTCCCTCCCCTTTCAAATGGAATTTACAACTCTAAGCCGATAATGACTCTTTCCTCCCTAATAAGCCTCTGCTTTAGAAAGATAAGCTAACCTCCCTCCTTTTGCTTTTGTAACCCTGCCTACCCGATTGCTTAGGAGTTTGCTCTCTTGGAGCACCTATATAAACTTATGAAAACCAAGGCACAGCACTCAGATTTTTTGGAGACTTGACTCTCCTCTGGGCCTATGTGTAATAAAAATTTGTTAATCTGCCCCCTCAGAGTACCACTTGGGTTTTCATTCTATCTGCCACAACAATATAAAGTCAGGCAGTGTGATTCTTCCAATTTCCTTTTTCTTTTTCAAGATGTTTTTGACTATTCAGGGCCCCTTACACTTCTAAATAAATTTCATAATTGTCTTTTCCAGTTCTATAAATAATGCTTTTGGAACTTGCATTGAATCTGTAAATAAATTGGATTGGATAGATATCTAAATGATATTTATTCTTCCAATCCATGTACATGGAATATTCTTCCATTTATTTAGGTCTTTGATTTCATTTAGCAATGCCATGTAGTCTTCTGATTACAGACCCTTTATATCCTTAGTTATCTTTATTCCTAAGTATTTGATTCTTTTAGCTGCTATTGTAAATGGAATTTTTTCTTAATTTCCTACTCAGATGCTCATTATTAGTAGACATAAATGGCACTGATTTTTATATATTGACCTAATATCCTGCCAATTTACTTAACTCATTTACCATCTCCAAAAGCTCTGTTGTAGATTATTCTAGCCTTTCTATGTATACGATCATGTCATCTGCAAATACTGAAAGTTATTCTTTCCTTGCCAATTTTTATGGCTTCTATATCCTTTTCTTGCTTAAGTGTTTCTAATAGAATGTTAAAAAAGAGTGGTGACAGTAGGCATCTTTGTCTTTTTCCAGATTTAGAGGAAAATCCTTTAGCATTTCACCATTGATTATGATGTTTGCTGTGGGTTTTTCATATATGCCCTTTAGGATGTTGAAAAGATTTCCTTCTATTCCTATCTTTCTAAGTGTTTTTATGAAGACAGGATGCTGTATTTATTCAAAAGTCTTTTCTACATCAACGAAGAGGGTCATGTGATTTTTCCTTTCAGTGTGTATTTGTGGTATATTACATTGATTGATTGGGATAAAGCCCACTTCACCATGATGTATAATTCATTTGATGTATTGGTGGATTCAATTAGTAAATATTTTTTTTTTAAATATTTTTTGAAAATTTTTGCATCTAAGTTCATTAGAGAGATGGCTCTGCAGTTTTCTTTTCATGTAGAGTCTTTATGTGGTTTTGGTATTAGGGTGATGTTGCCATCATAGAAGGCATTAGGTAATGGTCCCTCCTCTTCAAGTTTTTTAGTTTGAGCAGGATTGGTATTAGTTCTTTCTAGTACAATTGGTAGAATTCTGTGAAGCTATCTTGCCCTTGGATTTCTATGATTGGGAGGTTTTTTAGACCAATTCAATCTTACAACTTGCAATGGGTCTGTTTAGTTCTTTTATTTCTTATTTTGTCAATGTAGGTTGCTCCTGTGTTTCTATGAATTTGTCGATTTCATATAAATTGTCTATACTTTTCAAAGTAACCTCTTATGATACTTTTTGTTTCTGTGGGTCAGTGGTGATATCTCCTCTCTCTTTTCTGATTTTATTTGCATCTTTTCTCTTTTCTATTTGTTAGTCTAGCTAAGGGTTTGCCAATTTCATTAATATTATGAAAGAACCAACTTTTGATTTTGTTTATTCTTTCCAATGTTTTTTTATTCTCAATTTCATTTAATCTGCTCTATTCCTTCCTTTTGCTTGCTTTGGGATTAGATTGTTGTTCTTTGTCTAAATTCAATTGTGCAGTTAGGTCTGTGATTTTCAGTTTTCTCTTCTTTTTTAATTTAGGCATTTATGGTTATAACTTTCTCTCTTAGCACTGCTTTAGCTGCATTCTATAAATTTTGATATGTTGTGTTATCATTTTAATTTGCTTTTAGGTAGTTTCTGATTTCTATGTCAGTTTCCTCCTTGATACACTGATTGTTTAAGAGTGTTTTGATTTATGTCTGTATATTTGTACCTATTCTGGTTCTTCAACCCTTAATAATTTCCAGATTCTTTCCATTGGGGTCAGAGAAATTGCTTTGAATAATTTCAATCTTTCTAAATTGTTTGAGACTTGTTATATGAACTAGCATGTAGACTACTTGAGAGAATGATCCATAAGCCCTTGATATTAATGTATTTCCTACTCTTTGAGGTGCAATGGTTTGTATATGTCAATTAGGTATAGTTCCTCTAACATATTATTCAAGAGCCTCTATCAAAATGTTTAATTTAATGTTGATAATGTTGTACTGAAGTCAACCACTATGATTATAGTGGCAACTCTTCCTCCCCCTTTTTTTGCCTTTATTTGATTTATGTCTTTTGGGGCACCCTGGTTATGTTTATAAATATTTATGATCATTCTTCCTTCTTCAGATATTACCCCTTTTATTAATATATTGTGACCTTCTTCATCTATTATAGCTGTTTTGCACTTGAAGTCTACTTTGCTTGACTTTAGTATAGCTACTACTGCCCTTTTTTTGTTTATGTTTGTGTGTAAAATCATTTTCCAACCTTTCACTTGCAAACAACTTCAGTCACTGTGTCTTGAGTTTCTTGTAGACAGCATATAAATGGATCATATTTCCTTAACCAATCTGCCAATCTGTGTCTTTAGTTGTTCATCCACCTGTCAGTTGAGTACTCTTATTTTCATAGAGCAATATAGAATGCCTAAAATTTGCCTCAACACCAGTATTACCAATCATTGGGGGTTTATTAATTTACCAAATACTCTTATTTTTTTGTTTAGATCTTGCTAATTTAAAAGTTAGTTATGTTTTTGTTCTGTACATTAGAAAATGAGCAAAGAGGTATTTATTAAATATATAAGTATATTCCTTGTGAAATATTTCCCCTTATTATTTACTTACATGAATTTATATTTTTATTTTTCCTAGAACTCACTCCTGTAATAATATAACTCAATCTAAAAATACCATTTTATTTCTCTTTAGGTTTCCATATTCCTTCAACTGTCTCTTCACATTACTTTTACCTCCTCATAATATTTCCTATTCTTGCTTTTATATTTATCTTCTTCTATATCCATTTATCCTCTCTGTCTTTATAGTTGAAACTGTCCATTCTCAAAATTTAAACCAGCAGAAAAAATATTGCATCTTGCTTTCCATATTAGCATTACTATTTATTTATAATGAACGCATTTTAGAGTAGTAACTGGTATCCGTTACGAGTGAAAAAGTGATGTGGGATGAGAATCCTAAGAAGAAGAGCATATGGAATTGTTCTCTGTTTTAGGTTAGCATTTTTGAATTCTAACCTCATCAGTCATAAATGAAACCAATCAAACAAGAATCAGGGAAGTTGAGTTTTGATTCATGAGTAAAATAGTAAAAGGTTCCATCATGTAGTTATTAAGAGGTGTAGGGTTTGTATATCTGGATATGTGTTTCATATTCTAAAAACAAGCTGACACACTTTTAATAAAACATGTAATTTTGTTATTCATTTACAACTTCTTTAAATTGAACAGGAAATGGCTTATAATCCCACATTTGCTTATCTTCCAGGGAGAAGTTACATTTTCCAGGATTAATGTGCATTCTAATATTTTCATGTAAAAAAATGAGCATTGCATCCTTCAAGAACTATTCTCTTATGAAAATATGCATACTAGCATTTTAACTATCTTTCCAGTTACTCTGGAAAAGTGTAAGATTTTTGTTTGCATAAACATTTGAAAAACATAAATGACTACTCTATTAAAGTTTTTGAATTTTTTTCTCCTAACTTTAACTTAAATATTAGTTATTACTGTTATTGTTCCATAAGAATCATCAAGCATTATTTTATTTTATTTTTTTTTTAATTATTTTTTAATCAAACTTGGAAAAAGTCAGAGAATAGTAATGGGAAACCATACAAGAGTGAGGGTGTTTATCCTAGCAGGTTTGAATGATGACCCGCAATTGAAAGTTGTGTTATTTATTTTCTTGCTTCTCATCTACTTGCTCAGCATCACCGGCAATCTAATCATCATCACACTCACCCTGCTGGATGGTCACCTCAAGACCCCCATGTATTTTTTCCTTTGGAAATTTTCTGTTTTAGAAATCTCTTATACTACTGCATGCATCCCTAAATTTCATGTTATTATGACAACTGGAGATGAAACCTAAAACTGTTTTGTAGCTCAAGTTTTTTACCATCCTCCTTGGATCATCTGAATTTTTCCTGATGGCATCTGAATTTTGCCATCTGTAAGCCCCTGCACTACACAAACATCATGAAATCTGCACACAGCTTTTCCTCAGTTGTTGGGTTGCTGTGTTCTTTGTCATCTTTCCACCACTCATCATGGGTATAAACCTTGATTTCTGAGCCTCCAAGATTGTTGATCATTTCTATTGTACCATTACCCCCTTCTGCAGATCTTCTGCTCACACAAATGGCTACTGGAGACAATTGGCTTCATCTCAGCTTTGGTGACACTCTTGTTCACCTTGGTAATGGTGATATCACATAACTACATTGCATTTATGATTCTAAAAACCCCCTCGACTAATTAAAGGAAAAGGGCATTTTCCATGTATTCTTCCCACATGATTGTCATCTGCCTCTCTTATGGCAGCTGCATTGTCATGTATATTAGACCCTCAGAAAAAGAAAGAATATCCTTTAACAAGAGGATTGCAGTGCTTAAAACCTCCATTGCCCATCTTCTGAACCCTTTTATCTATACCCTGAGGCACCAACAAGTGAAGAAAGCTTTCATGAATGTGGTACAAAGAATTGTCTCTTTCTTTAAAAAATGAATAAACTGTTGAGACATGGGAGCTAAATTAAAAATTCAGTCATCAATAAATAGTTTCCAGTACCTATAACAGCTTTTGGTTATTTATTTGCTATTGGTCTGTGTCTCTTTTCAAGCTTTTTTCCCACAAAAACACTGTTAGAAAGAAATAATATTTTTTCTTTTACATTAGAAACTTTAAAATTTTTAATTTCTCTTCCTCTGAATCATTGAATTAAAGTTAAAATTTTCAATCTATTTATTTCATGTTTTAAGAATTCTAGTTAATTATGATTATAATATATTGTTTATTTTTTATTATATTTAATACATCATATAATGTACATTTCATTATATTATTACATTCTTAATAAATAATTATTTGTGATCTGTCACGACTTAATTAGAACTAACATTTTTGTAAGATACTATTTTACTTCTATCAGCTGTATATATGTATTATATGAAAAAATAGCAATTTGTAGGTCCATGGAAGTCATTTCTTTCCTAGAATCTTTATAGAAAGGGCAGGAAAATTATTTTACATTCGGGAAACCTGACAAATACAATTTTAATTTAATATCAACAGTGTAAGCCCTGCTCTTAGTATCTATCCTTGACACAAAGTGATTAAAAATAACAATTATCTATGTGGTCTTCCTCCCAAACCCATAAACCCTGTCTAACCATGAGGAAAATGGCAGTCAAATCCCAGTTCATAGTTGTTCTTCAATAGCTAATTAGTACTATTCAAAACTGTCAAGCCATTGAAAACAAAGTCTAAGAATCATGTCAAAGTCAAGAACAGCCTGAGGAAACAAGAGGACTTAATGTGATATAGTACCCTTAATGGAATTTTCTGGGAGGAGGAAAGAGATACTAGGTAAATGCTAAGGAAATCTGAATAAATTATGGGCTTTAGTAAATAGCAATGTACTAATAATGGTTCATTACCTATAACAAATATTTCATAATAATGTAAGATTAATGATAGAGTAAACTGGAGGTGAGAAACATGGAAAAATTCTGTACTATGAATTGAATGCAATATTCTTACTCAGTGATATAAAGACTCCAAATTACAAATTTATCAGTTTTTCATAAATTTATCTAGGCAGTCACCAAATTCCAACCCAAATCCTATAGGGCCTATTTTACGAAATTTACATGTGATTGAAAATTAACCCAGAAATATGTCAGCTAAGAAAAAGCAAGCCATACTAAAGAAGAATAAAGCACTAACAGATTTCATAACTTATTTCAAATCACTATAATTAAGAAAGTGCCAAATTTGCACTAAAGAAGGAAAATTGACCAAAGAATAAAAATTATATTTATACATATATACACACAAATATATATATATATATCCATACATATATTTTCATCTGCTTTCTGAAAAAATACTACATTTCAATGAAGAAATGATTATCTTTGCCATAAAGTATTAAAGAATACTGTGCTGTTTGATTATATACAGAGAAAGAAATAGATTTTGACCTCTTCACCAAGCAAATTTCCCAGAGGGACTATTGACTAAATATGGGGAGTAAAACATTGAAATTCATGAAATGAAACAAAGGATAATCTATTCATGATCTTTGGTAAATAAATGTTTTAAACATAACATAAAGTCACCAACAAAAAATAAAAATGATTAGTTAGATTTTATTGAATTAAAAGACATGAATAATGACCACTTCTTTAGTGCCTGTATTCTATATCTTGCTCTTTCCCTTCAAGGAGGTACCTTAAGCATAGAGAGAGGCAGTCCAAGGCAAGAAAGGTCAGAGTTAACTTGAGAGCCACTCAGCTAAGGAGGAGTGCCAGGGTTCTTAGCATGGCCCTAGAGCCCCTGGTTGTTTCTAGAATTGAGCATGGCAGCTATGTAATGGCATATGCACATTTATGTCCTAATCTAAATGGGTCTCTTTAACTGCTGCATCACCGTCCACACTCTTTTTGATGAAGGCTGTAGTCTATCTCCTGTCTGTATTGCTTAAACTAAACTCAATCCGTAAGACAACAGCTAAACTCTGGCCACTCAAACACTAAGGGAAAATCTTGACAAGCAACTCTTGGTGATGTAAACATAAGAAAAGAGAACAAGAGAATATAATCACAAAAATGAATTGTGTGTCTCCTAAAGGAACAAATAGCTGTTAGTTCTGCCCACATAATTTCATTCACTCATTCCGGCTAATATTTTATGCATCAGCTAGATGTGAGATGAATAAGGCAGTGTCTTGATAAAAGGGGAAATGAATAAAAATCGTTCCAAAGATTTTCTTTTTATCTTTACATGGTAGTACTTCCTTTTATTTTTTTAAGAAACATTTTTATTTCTTTTCTATGAATAGTCTCTTTTTTGCCATTATGTTTTTTTTCTCTTAGTAACATATATACAACCTAAAATTTCCATTTTAACTATAGATAGTTAGATAAAATTACACAGGTGATTTTAATCTAGAATTTATGAAGAAATTACACAAATAAAAAAGGAGACAGGCAATTCTATAGACAAAAATGGACAGGAATTTCTAAAACAAGTATATCCAGAATATTCAAAGAATATGAGCAGTTGAACAAAATAATTACTCATTAAGGAAGTGCAAAGTGATAATGCTACTAATCCACACCCATAAAATTGTTTAAATTGAACAATCAAAAGCAAAAAACAAACAAAATAAAAACAAACAATACCAAGTGTTAATGTGCTAAAAAATTGTCTTATAAACTATTATTGTGAGTAGAAATTTTTATAAAAATTTAGTCAATCTGTTATTTAATTGCATTATTCACATTATCTTGCATTATTCACAGTTGTAGCAAAGTAACACACTCACCCATCTTTTTATTAATATTAAATATATAAATTACTGCTATATTCAAACAATGAAATAGACTAAAAATAAATATAATAAACTACTGAAATAAGCAAGGTTAAATCTCATGTTCTCATATGCTCAGGAAACACATGCTTCATTTTGTTTAGTTTCATTTCTTAGAAGTTCAAAATCTGGAAACCTAAACTGATACTAAGGTATAAAATAGTGTTTACATTTGGGAGCAGTCATGTTTGGAGGCATCTTCTTCTATGCTGGTAATATTCTGTTTTTTTAATGTGAATTACTGTGAATGAGAGTAATTGCTCCATGAAAAATTATTTAGGTTGAGTGTTATCCATTTATAAGAATTACTGTTTGCATGGAGTAATTTAATACAAATGTGATTTTAAAAAGCTATAATTGGATAATGCTCATTCTGGACAAGGTGGAATGAAAAAGGGACTGATTAAGGATCTTGTTACTCAAAAAATATTTAGCAGGGATCCTTATATGTTTTCCCTCTTATATATACCAATCTGAGTACTAAAGGTGTCTGTGCCAAGATATGCCATGTGAGCAGGCAAAACATAGCCCTAATGAAATATGGTAGTCTTTAACCGCTAAAAGATCAAGATGAGAACACAGGTGGATGGGTGGTTCAGCTTAGGAGAAAAAAAAAATTTAAGCCTACCTGCCTGTTCTCAAGGCAAGCACTTCAAAAAATATCGCCACCCGCTCCCTCATCTCAATGGGCACTGCAGCAGCAGAGTTGTCCGCTGGCCCTTGTCCTGCGCCACCACTGCCTTGCAATAACATGGTGGATCCCTTCTGCTATGCACCTATAGGGGAAATTTAACCTCCATCAACTTTGTAATAATGAAGATACACCTTCCCACATGGAGGAGAACTGTGATTTCCACACCTCTAGAGTAAAGAAGAACTGCCCTTGCCTGGGATTCCTGTCGCAGAATACTGTGTTTTGTTGCTACCCTAAAGGAGCAAGGTTTACTCCCACCTCTCCTAGGCAGTACTGAAGAGATCTGAAGTTGAGTCTGGATAATATACACATGAGGCAGACAAAAATAGCACTGTAGAGGATTTATAGTTTAAATTGACATAAATGAAACAACTACTGAGAAAGGGTAAGGGAAGACATCCTGAGCTGTGGGGTGTGCATGTGCAGGAACTGGGGTAGTCTAGAAATAGGAGAGATTGAATTAACTACACAGCACTTCTGAACACAAGGCACTGAATTGGAAACTTAAGGTTTACCATGCAGTGGGAAGGCTATGTTGGAGGAATTGTTAACCACTACTCTGATTGTTGTATAGTTTAACAATCTTATGTGGGTGGCAATTTCTTTTCATGGGACTTCTTGTGTGAAGGACAGGCATTGGTTTGCCTCCCTCTTGGAAAACTCTGACTTCTACAGTAAGGGGGTAAACAAGAGCTTCAGATTAATTAGAGCAGTCAATAAAGTGAACTAATTATTGGAAAATTCACCAAAGACATGTTGGTTTAGGAAAGAAAAGTAGATTTCTGGGAAGCAATTGCAATGACATTAATACATATCTTGTGCCAGCTTTTGTCCTGGGTTGCCTTGAAAGATACAAATAGTGTCTCTTTTTGGCAGAATACAGAATTGTTTGCTGACCAGGATATGTCAGCCAATATCTCCCAACTGGAAAATTGAGGCAGGTTTGCAGACAGTCCTTTAAACAATTGGGAATTTGCTAAATTTACAGCTAATCATCTGTGACTCAGGCTCATTGTATGTACAGCATCCACGAGGTCAGCCTTCCACCTGGTGCCCCATATGATTTGTGGAAAAAGGAGAACAGATAAGAATAAGAAGCTCATGCTGCCTGCTGAGCAGGAAGTAATAAGTTATTTTGCCTCTGACTCCCATATCTTGTGTCTTCAGCATCCATGAAATGGAGGAAGGTGATAATGCAAGTAGGATAAAATTACAGACCCTCTCAGTTTTTGATAATAGAATAAATTTGACAGAGAAAGATAAAGACAAATATATAGTGGTTTAAATAAGATGAAGTTTTTAAACTGATTTAAATATGTTAAGATTGTTGCCTAAATTCATTGCATCTCGTTTCCTTGTATGTCATGCTATCTTGTCAGGGACCCAAGTGTGTTCTATCTTGTTGAATAGTCAACCCTAGTGTGTTTGTTCATTTTCATGGCTCAGTATGTTATACCTTCATAAATGCATTATAACAGTAAGAGTTGGTAAATAGGACAAGGAGAGGAAACACCTTTAATCAAAGAATAATGATTAGAAGCTAAAAAAAATTATTCCATTTACCTCCATTGGCCAGAATAAGTCACATGGCCACAGCAAGTTGCATGGAAGACTAAGGCATTGGATTTTCATTCTGGTTAGCCATATACATAGATGAATATTATATTAATATGGAAGAAATGGAGAATACTTAATTATGGAATATTATTTTTTGATCCACTGCACAATATTACAAATTCAGTGTGCAGAAAAAAGTTGAAGGCCACATAGGATGTGAAATGTTTAATTGGGAGTAGAGATTAATACTGGAAGGTAATTTAAGGTAGAAATTTATCTGTGACAGGATGTATTCTCCATCTTCAATTCTCACTTTTTATTCCCTCCTGAAATAAATTCTTTTTCTGCTGCCAAACCATTATCTATGTATTTAAGATTTCATAGCATGCATATGTGGGAGGCCAAACATGTATTAGGCCAATCTATACTGAATTCTATGGAGACATAATTAAAATAAGTAATTTTACATACACATTATTTTTAAATTCTTTAATGCTGAGAGAACATTTGTATGGCAAACAAATTAGTGATCCATGGGGAAATACTGTTCTTAGTCACAGATCCCTCAGTTAATTCCTCAGAATTTTTTGTTATTTTCGTGAAGGGTACAGAAAGCATAAATAGTCCATGGGATCAAGAGCTGATTGCTTTTTATATGGCTCTAAGTATGATACACATGAAAGTATTCACTACATAAGTAAACTATGGGGAAAATTTCAATACATTAATCTAAAAATCTGCAAAAAAATTCTAATCAAAACATTATCAAGATAAACATTTAAGCAATCATAAAAAGTGGGGTAGAGTGTGGTCTATGCAGAGAAGAATGTAACATCAGTGTGCCGTCTTTAGTGTGATGACAAAAGAGTTGAGCATTTAACTGCAGATCATTTTGTCTGCTGAAATATATCTATATGTGTTCTTAAAGAAAGATGTTTGAGATTCTAAATGCATTTGGCAGGCTGCTTTATGGCTAAAAAGATGAAAAGAATATGTATTTCTACAACTAAAAGTAGATATTTTCTATTAGATATATTTTAATCCACTTTGGTTCTATTTTGATCATTAAAACAGAAACCATTTTTTCCAACCTTTTAAATTTCACGTAGGAAAAATGGTGAAAGATGAAAAATGGAATAAAATGATCATTTAGCATTGAAAAGTGTTTAAATTTAAAATGTACCTGTTATTCAAAATATCTACTATGATTAATAATCACTGCATTTATAGGCATGAGATCTAATGGTTTTAAAATAAGACTTTTGTTGTTTTATTTTACAGTGTGTGTTGGGGAATTGATTGTGTGTAAGACTGCTGAATTTATGCAAAGCAGTCAGTTGACATGATAAAATTCTGGTTTAGATGATTTAGATATATTAGTTCCTTTACTTGCTACCATTACTGTGACTTGGGTAAATGAGAAAAAATCCGTATTAGATTGCTTCATAATTCTTTGAATGTGCAAGAATTGTTAGCAGAAATGTCATTTATTTCAACCTGTATATGTTTGTATTATTGACACACATGATTGTGAAAACTGGTCTCTAATCATAGACTCCCCTGCTAGGATGACACTGTCTCACCTTATAATGAATCTTTTCTTCCTGTGAACTCCTCTAGGTAATATTGGAGATAGTTTTGTTTCACCTATACATTTATTATTCCTTTTATGCAGGCCTTTTAAATAATAATGTATGTTTTAGAGGTTGGAAATAATTCTCATAATTTTTTTTGTCTCAAGACAAAAAAAAAACATTCTTTTATATAGGGCCCACCAGAAATTTAATAATTTTATGTGTTTTATGATAAAGATATTGAGGAAAGAAATTTTCATGAGATTTATCATTTATCATTTTTAAATGCTCTGTAATTTCATCTATAATTTTTTGTACACCATTTTGTAATATTAAGAGGACTTCCTCTGAAGGAACAGACTTTTAAATCTTAATCCATGGTCTTGCAGTTTAATATCTGTGCAAACCTGGACAATGTTATTCCTCTGTCTTGCTGATTCTCATTTATTAAACACTGGATGTTAAGAACAGAAATCTATTATTAATATCTCTTTAATTTCCTGTTGCTGGACATTTGAATATACTTATTATGGTAGGTAAATATATGCCTTATAAAATTTTCCTCAGTGATTCATTATGAATTTGAAATTAACAAAGTATTTTCTCTCCTTGTCTTCCAGGCCATGTTGATCTCCAAATGCTTCATGTTTTCAGCCTGTGTTTCAAATGAAGGTCACAAGGTAACTTAAGGAAGAGAAGATGGAGAGAAATTCCATGCTAAACACTCCTTCATCATAATTTTTTTTAAATTAGTATTTTACATAATTTTAATGTTCCTTTAATTTTTTTCTCAAACTCACTCTCTCTTCAAAAGTCCTTTTTCCACTAGGCTTCCATGAGCACAGTCTTTATACTTCTTTTCCTTTTACATTGCCCATCTCATACAATTCCCTAAACTCATGTTTATATATTTATATTTGCTTCTATATCCTTTTACCTTGCTTTTACCTTTACTTAACCCTGTCCATTTTCAGAGCCATAACCTGCAGAGAAATCTGTTGTTTCTTGCTATGCACATCAACATTATCGCATTGTACCTGATGATTTTACATTGAGGCATGAGGTGGAAAGAGAGGAGAGTGACACCAGATATGAGCAAATGAAATTATTCCCTATGTCTCATATTCACTTATGTGAATTCAGATCTCATTAGCTATTAAAGTAAATGAGAAAAGACTCAGGCATTTAAGTTTGATTAGTTGAATAAAATGGCAAAGGTGTACTATCCTTGGTTACTGGTTAGGGCTTGTGTGTGTATATATACGTGTGTGTGTGTTTACATGCATGTGTGCATGTGTTAAGTGCTCAATATGGTTAGATGTACTTGTAATAATGGATATAATTTTGGTCCCAGTATGCAAACTTCTTTAATTGATTAGGACATTGCCTGACATCCCAACTCTTGCATATTATCATGAGAGAAAAATCTTTTTCTTTGTTTTACAGACCCCTGATTTATTCACATAAAAACAAGCAACAATTCTTTATTCTTTGGTCAAAATGCAAATTAAATATTAATTCTTTTTCCAGGTATTCTGGAAATGCAATCTTTTTTTTTTTACTGGATTAATTCCATAAATTTAAAGGAGTATGTTATTGCTATATCTCAGGGGTTCTTAACCATAGGTCTGTGAACTTTAATTGAAATTCAAAAAGGCATTATTCTTATGGGGATGTATTGGTGTGGGTGTGATATATTTATTAAATAATACACAGTATAGTGTGAACTTAGTAAGGGGTCCGTGGTTTTCACCTGACTGACAGAGGGCTCTGTGAATTGAAAAAGGCTAAGAACACTTGCAGTTTATCTCAACAATTCTTGGCAAACTGTAGCTTAAACACTGCTACTTGCATAGGGATCATGAAGTACTTTATTTTTAATTTTTCTCTTCAGTCTTGATAGAAGGCATATGACCATAATGGGAAATCATACAAAAGTGATCGTATTTATCGTAGCATGTTTAACTGATGACCCACAATTGAAAGTTGTGTTATTTATTTTCCTGCTTCTCACCTACTTCCTCAGTATCACTGGTAATTTAACCATCATCACAGTCACCATGTTGGCTGCTCACCTCAAGACCCCGATGTATTTTTTCCTTCAGAATTTTTCCCTCTTAAAAATCTCTTATACTACTACAGATTTATACTAAATCTCTTATACTACTACATAATCGCTGGTTATTATGGCAACTGGAGACAAAAGCATTTCCTTCAACTGTTGTGTCACACAATTCTTTTTTGTGTTCCTCCGTAGAGCATCTGAATTTTACCTGCTGGCCACCATGTCCTATGACCACTGTGTTGCCATCTGTAAGCCCCTGTACTACACAACCATCATGAACAACAAAATCTGCATTCAGCTTGTACTTGGTTGTTGGCTTGCTGGGTTCCTTACCATATTTCCACTGCTCACTTTGCCCAAAGTGAGCAGTGGAAATATGACTTCTGTGATTCCAACATTGTTAATCATTTTTTTGTGTGACTCTACTCCCCTCCTGCAGATCTCCTGCTCAGACACACGGCTAATCGAGACAATGGGTTTCATCTCAGCTTTGGTGACTTTCTTGGTCACGTTGGTAATGGTGATAATATCATACACCTACATTGCATTGACAATTCTAAAGTTCCCTTCAACTAGTCAGAGGAAAAAGGCATTTTCCACGTGTTCTTCCCACATGATTATCATTTCCCTCGCTTATGGTAGTTGCATCTTCATGTACGTTAAACCCTCAGTCCAACAAAGAATTTCTTTTTCCAAAGGAATTTCAGTGCTCAATACCTCAGCTGCTCCACTTTTGAACCCTTTTATCTACACCCTGAGGAACCAACAAGTGAAAATAGCCTTCATGCACATGATATAAAGAATCATCTCTTTGCCAACGAAATGAATGTGCTGTTGCATTATATAAAGAAAATGAACAAAGGAGTATCAAATAATATCAATTCATTCCTTAATACTTTCCTGTACATAGCTTCTTTTTCTTCTGCCAATCTTTGATATTCATCGTTATCATATTGCAAGCTTTATTTTTCATAAGTCTTTGTCCCAAAGAAGATAATTTTCAATTTGTCTCCTTTAAACATTCCTTTTCTGATTTCACTTCCCTCCTTAGCTATCTGGAGAAAATGATGCTAAAGTTTTTCTTCTGTTTCATTTGCCTTTAGGAATTTAATTAATCAACATTGTTTCACTTAATAATATTTAATGTATCATACAATGCAATGTTTATTATACTATTCTGTACTTACTAAGCTATTAATTGCAATCAGTAATAACATATTCAGACTAATTTTTTTTTCTATATCTTTGTCTTGACACCAACTTACTGGTGCATATTTCATTTAAAGGAATTTTTTAAAACTGTAGCAGGTATTAGCTATCAGTGTTAATTCTTAACATTGGAAACGTTTATTTCAAAAATCTGTTTGTGGTGTTTCAAAACAGTCTACAGAAACTAGTTTAGTTTGTTTCTGAGAGATATTTATATTAACCAGTATTTGAAGTGTAGTTGATAGAGAATTTATCTTACTTGCTTATTTAAAATTAATAATGAAATCCAATATATAATTGGTTTTTCCATACCAGAAAAACAGCTTACAAATAATTTGGGATACTTCTGCAGCTTATTTGAAACTGCTTGGTAAATGAATATTTTAATGATGAATTAATGCTACTTATTGTATTTATTCCTCTCAATAATTATTTGCATCTGATAAATATATGTATCCCCAGTTAGTGAAATAAAAATTGTAGGAGAATCCATTTTAGTTCTTAAGGAAAAATTTTCTAATGGTATGTCACAATCCATTAGGGGATTATGAAATCAATTTCTTAGATATGTCCAGAATTTTATAAATAATATGCAACACAAAGTTGTTAAAATATAAACAAAGAATATCTCTTTGCATAAATACTAATGGTTTCAATTTTATTTAACTTGAGTGTAATCTCCCTAGGACAATAGTATACTAATAAAGTAAATTAGTATTATATGTGTTAAATACTTAAGATGATGAAAATTGTAAGTTTTTATCTATTGGAATTATTAGAAGACTATTTTTTAAAAATTGTTTTTGCCTAAATTGCAATGAATAGTTCTTTTTCTTCACAGACTAGAATAAGGGAAATGAGACTTAAATGGATATAGAAATAAATAAAAGTTTTGTGGAAGTGAATTTATAGTCAATGCTGACTAAAATTGGACAAGATTTTAAAAAGGAATGTGTTTTGTCCTAAGATTAGATGACTGGTTTTCATAAAATCTGGGTGGAAATATATAAGCAAGGCTTGAATGAATATAAAAATTGGTAAAGATATTATAGAAGGTGGCATTACATAAGGGAATGTGTTTTGGAAAAGTGAAATTTGTCTTCAGATGAAGTAACTATAGTCTATGTGGTTATCATTGGTTATAGGAAGTTTGCAGAAGATTTTCTAAATTGGAATATTTAAATGGCTAATTCTAGGAAGCCATTATTAAATAGAAATCTGAAATGATGTTGATAAAAAAAATCACTTCATAACAGGGAAACCTGTCAGAGACCACCTCAATCTGCATATTAAAGGGGTAGTAAGGGTAAGATAATCTGATTCCATTGGGAATCTTAGGTATTCATAAAATAATGGAGAAAATAGTTTTCTTTGTACTGCTAAGGTTATATACCTGTTAATGAACCTAATCATGGTAAAGGTATAGAAGTAAAAATAAAGTATAAAAAACAGTTAATTTCATTTAATATGTTATAAACTAGAAGTATTTAGAAAGTGTATAGAAAATTAAATGATAGACTTTAGTATTGTCAAACTCTCTTGTGCATTCAAACCAGGTCTCTAGTACCCTGCATGGTGCCTCTCTATTTGAGTTATTGGCTAGGTTGGTCACATCGACCTCTAAAATAAAAGAATCTACCACATCTCTGGACATGGCTCTGGAAATGGATGGGAAGTAAGTTGCAGTTTCAGATTCCTGCAGCAGCTGGCAATGGCTTGATATGGTCAGGTTTACAATGGGCATTTCCTCCTGACTGGCTCTGTTTCATAGTGTCAAAGGGCACTATGCACCAGGCCAGTAAAACACTGGAGCCTCTCTCTAGGGCCAGTGGTGCTGCAGCATGCAGATTCTGTAAGGATATACCAAGTGGAACAATAATTACCAGAGTAATGTGAGTAGAACCTAAAAAGACACAATTGACATTATTGCCTGCTTCCATGGAGAAACAACATATAGGGTATTGCAAACTGGAACTTAGATCTTTTAACTGCAGCTCAAAGAGGAACTTGTGCATTGATTAGTGGAATGATTAATATTTAGTGCTGTACCTATATAACTGATGAATATAATAATATCTCTTCTATTTTAGATCATAAGCAAATGGATACTGAGATGTTAAAACTTAATTCATTATCTAAGTAATTAATGAATGTGCCTCTAAGATAAAAGAATGACACTCTTAAGTATTATCTTTATTTTGCTTGCCATATGCTTATCTTGTTGCTGCCTATATTGTCTTTGTGAGTTTATGTTTAAATCAGTGCCTCTTCTCACACCTCCCCTAGCTGTCCAAGGCATAACACCCACTGTGGAAACCAGGGGTGACTGTTTCCTAGACAGATTTTAAACGTACAAAATCAGCTTTGGGAAGATATAGCCTCTGAAGACACCTGGCCTTTCTCATTTCCATGCTCCAGTATGTTACAGTTGGCTCCCTTTTGGGGGCAGCTAATCACCATTTTCTTTACCCTTTCAGTAGGACCATGTATCATTAAAATTCAACTTAAGTTTATTTCTTCCAGAATCAACCTTCCAGAACAAGATATTAGTCATGTGGTGATTTCATCCAGTTGCAACCATGGTGCTGGACCTGCCTTCCCTCAACCTCAATAGAATGGCCAAAGAGTTTTGTACCCCATTAGGCAGGGTCCTCTGCCACTAACCAGCAGGAAGCAGCTACAGAAGAATGACCATTGCCATTTATCTTCCCTTTAAGAATAAAGGTGTGAACACTCTGAGGGGTTAGTTGAGGCCAGTTCGTATAGTAAACAGGGAAGGTAGCTGGTCAGAATAAAGCCAAAATAGTTGGGGGCTTATGTTTGTCTATGTAGACTCTCCTTATGCCTAAACTAGATTTGGTGTCACTGTAGAAAGCTCAGAGAATTTAGAAAGGGAAAATGTATGGTATTGGAAGCCTCTTCATAGGTCTCTCCTATGGTACTTTGTTATTTACTAATAGAAATGTTGCTTTGTATAATGTTAGTCCCCTTATTGTTCTGCATAAAGACCTTTCTTTTTGCCCATAGTGCCCTAGTCAACACCTTTGTACCAAGTGCTTTGGCATTAACCTATGCCCATAATCACACTCAATGTTGGGTTTGCACAGACTTACCATCTTTGGGTACTACTGGCCTTCCTTGGACCATAAGTCCTGCAAATTGAACAACATGGAGCACCTTGCTATTATGGCAGAATATGACCCATCAACAAGTTTGGAAAAAGACCTTCTCATTTAAGATTGAGATTCAGCTGCTGTCTTTCAATGAGACTTGTATTTATATTTTTTTTCCATTTTAAGGGAACAGGTGAATAAGCCGAGGCCTTTATTAGGATATGCTATATATAAAGCTTTAGGATGGTTAACGGCTGTGTCTGTCACCATAGATCATATCGCTCCTGTCTGCATGGAAAGACAAGAAGAAGTCCATGATGTGGAACGGTTTCCCCCTGAGTTGTATAATTTTGCTATTGAGGGTAGATATAGAGTAAAGCAAGGCCCCTCGTGGTTCTACACATTGACCGGTTTTGTGCCAGGTGGAACTGCAATTGTCACTGAAAAACACAAAACAGCTTTAGCTATTGTCTTTAAGTGTAATGCTGTGGAATGTGGATGCAATGCTTTTCCTATGGTCAATGTAGGACGGTAAGTGGGGGTGGATTTTTGGGACCCAGGGCACCCTCCCCCCGAGTCTTTAGCACATAGCTGCCTAAGTGACTTAGACATAAGTTAAGTTTAACAATCCTCACCAGAGGAAAGAAAATGCATACATGGCATCATAAACTATAATCCTTCCAAATCAGTAAATGTTCTTGGTAAATGTCCTTCCTACGAGCATAGGAAAAACATTACCAGACCCCATGTGTATGCTTCATGTGACTGTAGCAGGAACTCATACTTTCATATCCTATAGAATGACCTTGTTCTGAAACCTTTATATATCATCCCTTATTATCTCATCTCTTTGCAGAGGGCTATCTTCATTCTCTGAACTGCCACCTTCATAGTCTCTCCTGTCCACAAGTCCCAATAAAGCTTATGCTTGACTAAATGCCAGGTGTGCTTTTCAATCTTGTGACCACGCCAATTCATGCCCTTCAGGAGTTGGGTTGTAGCAGTACCATATAAGCAATTTATTGAAAGAAATACTTAGACAAGTTTGCATGAGAGGGGAAGTGTCTTAAATTTAAAAAAAAAATTAAATTAAATAAATAAATAAATAAATAAATAAAATCTTCCAGGGACATTAGGGAGTCAACCATGGGGAATCAAGGCCAGGAAAACACCCAGACTCCTAGGATGGGTCAGAAAGGAAGTGCAGTTCCTTATCTGTCTAGAGGATGATACAGGGTCAGCCCCTAACCATAGAGTTATGAGGGTCTGAAGCAACAAATGCCTTTATAAGTGTAGTGACTTATCTTATAAATGGAGAGCAGACACTGGGTGAAGTTCCATGGCATTTATAGAGAAAGTTAACTCTAAATGATTTAAAATAGCTTATTTAGACTCTTTTTAATATAATTAGATATATGAATATTTGAGTTTGATAATATCAAGGTCTCAGAGTGGGCTAAGACTACTGTGAATTAGGAAACAACATACAGGCCCATTATAGAGAGACCATCTTTAGCCTATTTATGTAACACCCACCAATTCACTAGTGTTCATTTTCAAAGTCCACGTTTTCAAATCTATGAGTCATGTTACTGTTGACATCATACTGAATTCCAGTAATACTTTTTCAGGTAAATTCAGTTATTTTTTCTGTTTGATTCCTAAATATTTAAATTCCCAAGATTCTATTGGAATACCTTCTTTTTGTACTCCACCAGATTTATCTAATGATGAACAACATCTAACTCCAAATCATGAATGTGTGAATATATGTATGTACATATATATGTGTTATATATGTAAAATATGATCAAAATATTATAAAAATTTTTTAAAAATTAAAATTATCAAAGGGATTGTCTTTCATACAAAGGAAGACCATAGAAATTCTATCAGCAAAAAATCTAGGCTAATCTTAATTTTTCATATTTTGGAAAATGGAACCATCATCCTTTCTTTGAAAAAAAAAATCTTATAATAATCCTTTGCCCCTTAAATGCAACATTTAATCCTCCAGCTAACTTATTAAACTTTTAAACCTATTTGAAATCCCAGCTCAAGCTTCAATCATCTCTTGACTGAAACACAGCACAGCATTCTCTTTGTTATCCTACCTCAAAACCCTAAGAATTTTACCACTAGTGAACTTTCTAAGTAATTATATGACATAATATTTTCCTTTGCTTAACACTGTAATATGCATTCCCATCTCGTTGAAAATAAAGTCCATGCTCCTTACATTGGTTTACAAATTCCTATTGGAACTTGCCTCTGCCTACCTCCTTGACTTAAGATCTTAACTTTCTCCCTTTTTTGCATTATGCTGTAGGCCTACTAGCTTTCCCACCTTTCCTCAAACAGTTTATTCAGCTGTTTGAGTTCTAGCTAGCACTTCTCTTTGCCTGGTTTCCCCTTCTCATGATCTTCCCATGAATGTTTACGACATTTGATTCAAAACTATCCTAAATTTTCACTTTACCAATTGGTTCCTTAACCACCAAATGTAAAATCTAGTCTTTCTTGCCATCATAATACCCTATACATCAATTCTTCTGATAACATGCAACACTGATTTTTACTTTTTTTCATTTATTTCTTCATTTCCATCAATAGAAAGTCTCATAAGAACAGGTTGTTTATATGTCCATTTAGTGTTTATGACTTTTGCATGGAAAAGAACAAAGTGAATATTTACAAATAATTTGTCATATGAGTAAATAATGAATAATTAATGATATGTTTTTATGTTAACACTATTGAGCTATAAATTGCATACAATTCATATAATTTATGTGTGAAAGTTTATCAATATGACAAACACATGCATCCTATAACTCCACCACCTCATAAATATACATTTCCATCTCTCCAGAAAAGTCCATTGCACCATTTTCAAATCAATCTCCCTGTCATTTCTACCCCAACAAATCACTGTGGGTTTTATTTTAATATAGACTAGTTACATCACTTCTAAGTTTTAATATAAACGGATCATAGATTTTTTACTCTAGTTTTGCATGTTTAATATTCTTCCCTAGGTACAGTGTCTGATATATATTGATACGGTTTTGTGTATCTATCATTTAATTGTGATATTCAGTCTATTTAAATTTAATTTTTACATAGTTGTGTTTAAATCCAGAACCTTTATATTTGTTTTCCATTCGTCCTTTTTGTTTTTTGTTTCTCTGTTACTTTTTATTGTTATTACAGACAGGTTCTAATGTGACCTCCAATGTTCCCTCACCTTTTGGCATCCATGACTTTATATAATTTCCTCCCCTTAAGTCCAGGATAGGCTTGATTGCTGTCAACAAATTGAATATGTCAATAGTAAAAAGATGTGTTTGTGAATAGGTTGTCTTAAAATTCAAGGGATATGGGTTGGTACTGTGCTAACTCATATGTCTCGCTTTTAGCAGAAGAGAAATGAAGACTGCCTTTACAGGTTTCATGTAGTATGTTGTCATGTTGGAGAATTCCATGTGGCAAGGAAGTGTGGGTGATCTCAGGGACTGCGAAAGGCTTCTAGACCTGTGATTTGCCTTCAGCTGGAAGTTGACAATCTATTGTTCTCAGTTTTATAGCCACAATGAAAGTCATTCTGCCAAAAACCTAAATGAGCTTGGAAGTGTGTTCTTTCCAGTAGAGCCTCCAGATGAGAACAGAGGAAGCCAACAACTTGGTATTGTCAAGTGTTCTGAGAAGAGGACCTATGTAGGTTGTGTTGACTCCTGACCCACATTAACAGGGATATTATGAGGATGTGTATTTTTAAGCTGCCAAATTTTTGGTAATTGATATGCAGTAATAGAAAATTAGTACAACAAACTTTGGGGAGTTGTTTAATTTTTTTATTGTTTTATATTATTTCCTTAAGTGGCCAATTATCCATACTCTTTTTTATTCTTATTTTAGTAGTTTCCCTCAGACTTTCATATGCATTCTTGACTCACCACAGTCTATGTAGTATGAATATTTTGTACCTTCATAGTTTCATGGTGTCAGAATTCCCATTTCCTGTTTCATGTTTGATCTCCCAGTGGTGGAAGCAGTCACAGGAAATTCAACTATCTCATGAAAGTAATCTGGAGTATTTTTATTGTCCTCATCTTCCAGGCACAGCTCATGGGGATATCTGGCCTCATTAGGGGTGAAAGAGCACCCTTTATCGGCTACAATTCTTCTCTGCATTCCTACCACCCTGCAATAGTGATGTACATCCACTAAGTTCACAGAAGAATACTCCTGCATCTAACATCAACCACAATTCTTATCCACTTCTGGGTTTACAGGATTATTGTGTCCATAGATTATTCTCTAGCTTTTTTTCAGTTGACATTTACATCCCTAGACTACCATTTCCAGCCACATTCCCATTTATAAACTAGCTGCTACTCATTATAATATGTTACCATCAACTCTATAGTTTTCCACACTTTTACAGTAAAGTTAATTAAAGCTTCTACATACATTAAGCATCAGTAGTCCTTCTCAGCTCTACTCTTATCTTCCAGAAACCTATACTCTAGGTTTTAACTAAATGCATTTATCTATGTTTTTATTTCATATTGGTGAGATCATGAAATATTTGTTCTTCTGTGTCTGGCTTGCTTCACGGAGCATAATGTCTTCAAGTTTCATCCATGTTATCATATGTGTCCCAATTTTCTTTCTTCTTATTGCAGCATAGTATTCCATCATATATATATATATACCACCTTTTGTTTATCCATTCATTGGTTGATGAACACTTGTGTTGGTTCCATCTTTTGGCAACTGTGAATAATGCTGCTGTGAACATCAGTGTGCAGATGCCTGTTCATGTCACAGTTTTCAGTTCTTCTGGAAAGATTTCTAGTAGAGGAATTGCTGCATCATGTGGCAGCTCTATATTAGCTTCCTGAGGAACTGCCAAACTGTCTTCCACAAAGGCTGTACGAATTTACATTCTCACGAACAGTTAAAGACTGTTATTTATCCACATCCTTTTCAGCATTTGTTGTTTTCATTTTTTTTTTAATAATGGCCATTATATGCAGTGAGAGATGATATTTTATTGTAAGTTTTGATTTGCATTTCCATATTAGCTAGAGATATGGAACATTTTTTCCTGCACTTTTTGACTATTTGTAGTTCTTCTTTGGAGAAATGTTTATTTAAATCTTTTGCCCATTTTTAATTGGATTGCTTGCTATTTTATTATTGAGTTGTATGACCTGTTTATTTAGAATGGAAATCTAACATTTATCAGATATTTCACTTCCAAATTTTACTCCCATTGAGTGGGCTGCCTTTTCACATACTTCATGAAGGCCTTTGAATCACAAAAGCATTTAAGTTTGAGGAGGTCCCATTATCCATGTTTTCTTTTATGGCTAGTGCTTTTGGTGTAGTTTAAGAATTCACCATCTACCACCCGGTCTTGAAGATGTTTTCTTAATTTTTCTTCTAGGAGCTTTATGGTTCTTGCTTTTATATTTAGGTCTTTGATCCATTTTGTGTTAATTTTTGTAAAAGGTTTGAGATAGGGATCCTCTTTCTTTCTTTTGACTATAGATACCCAGTTCTCCCAGCACCATTTGTTGAATAGACTGTTCTGCTGGAAGCTGGGTGAGTTTGACAAGTTTGTAAAAAATCACTTGAGTATAGATATGAGGGTCTGATTCTGAATCATTAATTCGGTTCCATTGGTCTAATTGTCTATCTTTATGCCAATGCAATGCAGTTTTTACCACTGTACCTAGGCAATATGGTTTAAAGAATGGAAGTGAGAGTCCTCCAACATTGCCTTTCCTTTTTAAAATTTTGTGGCTATTCCTTGCCACTTATCATTCCAATTAGATTTGATAATTGTGTTTTCCATTTGTTTAAAAATGCTGCTGGAATTTTTATTGAGTTTGGATTGAATCTGTATATCAATTTAGATAGAATTAACATCTTAATGATATTTAGTCTTCCAATCCATGAGCATGGATATTCTTTCAATTATTTAGGTCTTTTTTGAATTCTTTTAACAATGCATTGTTGTTTTCTGAAAACAAGTGCTTTACATCCTTTCTTAACTTTATTCTTAAATATTTTATTTTTTATTTGCTATTGTAAATGTAATTTTTTCCTGACTTCCTCCTCAGATTGGGCAATATGGTTGTATAGAAACACTACTGCTTTTTGTATGTTGATCTTGTATCCTAACCCTCTATGAAATCGTTTATTATCTCTAGCAGCTTTGTTGTAGATTTTTAGAGACTTTCTAGATATAGGATCATATCATGTATGAATAGTCAAAGTTTTACTTCTTCCTTCCCAACTGGGATGCCTTTTACTTCTTTTTCTTGACTGATTGCTCTAAATAGAACCTCTAGCTCTATATTGAGCAAGAGTGGTGACACTTGGCATATATGGCCTTTATCATGTTGAGAATGTTTCCTTCAATTCCTCTCTTTTGTAGTATTTTCATAAAGAGAGGGTGCTGTGTTTTGTCAAATGCCTTTTCTGCATCAATCCATAGGATCATGTGATTTTTCTTCATTGATTTATTAATATGGTGTATTATGCTGATTGATTTTCTTGTGTTGAACAACCCTATCATGCCTTTGATAAAACCGACTTGATTATGATGAATAATTCTTGTAATGTGTTGTTGAATTCAATTAGCATGTATTTTGTTGAGGATTTTTTCACCCCTGTTCATTAGGGAAATGGGTCTGTAAGATGTTTTTTTTTTTTAATATCTTTATCTGGCTTTGTTATTAGCGTGATAATCACTTCAGAAATTGAGTTTGGTAATGTTCCTTCTTGTTCAATTTTTTGGAAGAACTTGAGTAAGATTGGTAATAAATCTTCACTGAATGCTTGGTACAACTCACCTGTGAAACTATTTGGTCCTGGGCTTTTCATTTTGGGGAGTTGTTTGGTGACTGCTTCAATCTCTTTGCTTGTGATTGGTTTGTTGAGGTCTTCTATTTTGTCTAGGATCAGTGTAGATTTTTCATACAATCCTAGGAATTTTTTGGCTTTTTCTACAGTCTAGTTTATTGGCAGACAGTTGTTCATAACATCCTCTGAGGATCTCTTTTATTTCTGTGGGGTCAGTAGTAATGTCCCTGTTTTAATTCATTTAATTGCATCTTCTCTCTCTTTTCTTTTTGTCAGTCTAACAAAGGGCTTGTAAATTTTGTTAATCTTCTCCAAGAACCAACTTTTTGTTTTCTTAAGTCCACTGGGATTTTAGTTGTTGATGTTGTTGTTGTTCTCAATTTCATGTATTTCTGCTTGGATTTTTGTTACTTCATTGCTTCTACTTGCTTTGGGTAGTTTGCTGTTCTTTTTCTAGTTCTTCTAGTTGTGTAGTTAGGTCGTTGATTTTAGGTCTTTCTTCTTTTTTCATGTAAGCATTAATGACTATAAATTTCCCTTTCAGCACTGCTTTTGCTGCATTCTATAGGTTCTGATATGTTGTGTTCTCATTGTTATTTGTCAGAAGATATTTTTTTCAAAATTTCTTCTTTGACCCACTAATGATTTAAGAGTGTGTTGTTAATCTCCATATATTTGTGAATTTTCCCATTTTCTGCCTCTTTTTCATTTCCAACTTTGTTCCATTATGATCAGAGAAAGTGCTTTGTGTAATTTTGATCTTGTTTAATTTATTGAGATCTGCTTTGTGACCCAGCTATGGTCTATCTTAGAGAAAGATCCATGAGCTCTTGAAAACAATGTGTATCCTGCTGTACTGGGGTTCAATGCTCTGTATATGTCTATTAAGTCCTTTTATCATACTATTCAAGCTCTCTGTTTCTGTATTGATCCTCTGCCCAGATGTTTTATCCAATTCTGAGAGTTGTACACTGAAATCTCCAACTATTATTGTAGAGTTATCTATTTCTCTATTCAGTTTTGCCACTGTTTGCCTCATGTATCTTGGGACATCCTGGTTAGGTGCGTATACATTTATGTTTATTTCTTCCAAGTAAATTATCACTTTTATTAATATATAATGTCTTTCCTTGTCTCTAATAACAATTTTGCTTTTAAAGTCTATATCATGTGATATAAATATAGATACTCTGACTTTTTTTTTCTTTTTTGTTTACTGCATGCCTGGAATATCTTTGTCCAGGCTTTCACTTTTAATGTATTGGTATCGTTGGGTCTAAGGTGAGTAGACAGCATATAGATGGGTTATATTTTCTTATCCTTTCTGCCAGTCTGTGTCTTTTGATTGGGAGTTTAGTCCATTAACATTCAATGTTATTACTGTAAAGACAGTTCTTATTTCACCCATTTTGACCTTTGAGTTTTACCTGTTATATTTTATTTTCACCCTTCTTTTCACAATTTTAGTTACATTTTCTCAGATAATTTACATTTCTAGACTTTCTTCCAAGCCTCACTCTCCTGTCTTTTCTTTTCAGCCTGTAGCATTGCCTTTGGTATTTACTGCAAAGCTGGTATCTTTGTTATAAACTCTCTCAGTTTTTGTTTATCTGTGAATATTCTAACCTCACTCTCATTTTTTGAAAGAGAGTCTTGCTAGATATAAGATTCTTGGTTGGCAGTTCTTCTCTTGCACTATCTTAAACATATCATACTGCTGCCTTCTTGCCTCCATGATTTCTGATGAGAAATTGGCACTTAATCTTATTGGGTATCCCTTATATGTTATGCATCACTTATAACTTGCTTCTCTCAGAATTCTTTCTATGTCTTTGGCATTTGACATTCTGATTATGAAGTGTCTTGGGATTGGTCTATTAGGACTTATTCAGATGGGAGTATGTTGTGCTTCTTGGACATGTATATCCATGTTCTTCAATAGGATTGGGAAGTTCCCTACCATTATTCCTTCAAATATACCTTTTGACCCTTTTCCCTTCTCTTCTTCTTCTAGGACTACCATGACACATATGTTTGCATGTCTCTTCCTTTATTTACTTCCCTGAAACCCTGTTCAATGCTTTCCATTGTTTTCTTCATCTGTTCTTTTGTATGTTTACTTTTGGAGGCCATGTCTTCAAGGTCAATGATCCTTCCCTCTGCCTCCCCAAATTTGCTGCTATATGCCTCCAGTGTAATTTTAATTTCATTTATTGTGCCTTTCATTTCCAAAAGATCTGCTATTTTTCTTTGTATGCTTTCAAATTCTTCTTTGTGCTCACCTCGAGTTTTTTTAATATCTTTATTCACTTTAGCCATCTCAACTCCTTTACGTCATCCAGAGGAATTTCTTTTTCCTTTAACTGGGACATATCTTCCTGTTTCTTGGTAGGGATTGCCATTTTTTTGTGGGTATCTTGGCATCTAGCTTACTACATGTGTTTACTTTGCATGCAGATTCTCTCTTTAGTTTAGTGCTTTCTTAAAGATTTATTTATTTATTCATTTATCCCCCCCTTGCTACTTGTGTTTTTGCTGTGTCCATTCGCTGTGTGTTTCCTCTGTCTCTGTTTATCTCCCCCTTGCTGTGAGGTCCTGCTGTATCAGCCCACCACGCCTCACAGGCCGGCATGCTCTCACAAGGTGGCCCCGGGAAGCAAACCCGGGGCCTCCCGCATGGTAAACGGGGGCTCTATGGGTTGAGCCAAACTTGCTTCCTGCTGTAAGGTCTTGCTGCATCAGCCTACCACGCCGCATGGGCCAGCGGGCTTGTCCTCACAAGGAGTCCCCGGGAAGTGAACCCTAGGTCTCCCATATGGTAAATGGGAGCTCTATCCATTGAGCCACATCCGCTTCCCTAGTTTAGTGATTTCTTGACCTTTATCCCTTGCTTGTTCTGTAGTAGGAGCTGAGAATGTAGTTGGTTATAATCTGTGGAGACAGCCTGTTTTGCCTCAGGGACTGATAAAGCTTCTCCCAACTTTTTCTTTGCCAAGTGTAGGGAAAGAGACCCAGCTTTGTGTAATAATCCAAGTTTTGCAGGCTAAGACCATCTGTCCTTGCCCAGAGAGACTGATGAAGCTTCACACCCCTTCATCCCTTGCCTGGAATGGAGATGGACCTGCAGGTGTTTGCATCAATCTGTGCCATGCATGTCCAAAATGACCACTGTTGCTTAGGTAGACTTATATTGCACTGGTCCCCACCTTGATACCAAGGGTGGAGATGGACCACCCAATAGATTGCTAGAGTGCCCAACCATCTATTTTGCGAGTGCTGAATGCAACTGCATTTTCCTTGAGAGGTTGTGGGAGTACTGTCCTTTTCTGCCCTTTAGGGAGTGAGTATGGAACCACTGACTCCCAACAGTTCTGTCTTTGTAGGCCAAAATTTCCTGCCATTGCTTGGAAAGGCTGAGGAAACACCAGTCCCCTCCTATTCTATTAGGGGATGGGGTGGACCCAGAGGCTACCAACAGTTTAGACCATACAGGCCAAAAGTGCCTGTCATTGCCCAGAAAGGCTGAGGAAACACAGATTCCCTTCTACCTTGCTGTTGGGCATGGATGGAGCCATACATCTCCAAGTGTTCAGTCTATGTGGGCTGAAAGCAACTGCAGTTTCCCAGAGAGGCTGAACAAGTAAAAGCCCCCTCCTATCCTATGAGTTTGGAAGGATTCAGAAGGAATTGAAGGAGTTCGACAAACCAGTCTGTGTGGGCTGAAAGCATCTGCAGATGCGCAGAGAAGCTGAGGAAATGCCCTTTCTCTCCTATCCTACCGCGGTGCAAGGATGGAGGCCCAGCTATCTGACTATTCAGTCTGTGTCAGCTGAATTCTCCTGTAGTTTTCCAGAGAGGCGGGTACGGGTCCTGCCAGCTTCCTCCCTGCAGGGGGTAGGGCTGGAGCCTAGGCTAGGGCTGCAGTCTGATCTGGATGGAAAGAAGCCGGTCCCTACCTATGATTTTCAATCAGCCCTGCTTCCCCTCAAGTTGGGGACAGAGTTAAAACGGCGCCTATCAGCCTCTTTCTGGCTTGGACATGTTCAAACTTTAACTGTTCTTAGAGTTATACTTTAGTCACTGAATTTACTAATCAGTACCTGAGGTTGGTGCCCAACCATCTTTTCCTCCCCCATTTATTGGAAATGGAGCTTCCAACTGCAGCCATGGAAGAGCTTCCAAGGCGGCTTGCACAGTGAGTGGAATAGGGGGACCAGCTCCATGGTTAAGAGTGTTCTACAACTCTGCAGATGGGCAATCTCCTCCTTCCATTCTTTCAAGGATGTTGCAGGATCAATTATAAATTTTAAATGGTGAAACCATCCTGGTGCAATCATGATCAAATGATGAAAATTAACAACATTACATGTGAAGGAAAAATAAGATGTGAAACATTTAAATGTTTCTGGAGAATTGATAATGACATACTTAACTTGAGGTAGAAATTTGTTTATGACAGGCAGTATTCTCTAACTTATCTTCACACTTAACATGCTCTTTCCTCTTTCTGCTTCTGAATCTTATCTATATGTCTGGGATTTCAAATCATAAATTTGTGTTAGAATGATCAAATATATAGGGTAATGCACATTGTCCTCTTTATCAATATAATTAAAAGTAGAAAAAGGTATTTTTTTCTTTATTCTTTCAATTTTCTTTCTTTCCTTTTTCCTGTCTTTTTTTCCGTTTCTTTCTTTTATTTTAACTTTTGCAGAGAATGCTTGTATAACATACAAATTGGTGAGCCTATGGACAAAAGTGTTCTGGGTTCACAATTCCCCTCTGAGAATTCTTCATTCATTGGAGATATTTTTCTGCAGGGCTCAGAAAACATAAATACTCCATGGGATCAAGAAATGATTAGTTTTCATATGACAGTGCAGGAAATACTTGCTGAGTACACAATATTTAAAAGAAGTAAACTGTAGTATACTTCTCAGGGGAAATTTTAGCTTGATAATGTGCAACCTAATCATACATTTTGAAATGAAGGAGGGAGAGAGAATGGAGCATCAGCATACTCTGTTCAAGAGGATAATCAAAAGAGGTAAGTAGTGAAGAACACAGGGTTTTGCTTAAATAAATCTTCATATATTTCTTATTAAAGAAAGCTGTTTAGGGTATTAAGTGTATTTGGTAGGTTTCTTCAGGATGCCAAACAAAAACAAATAGTATCTTTTAAAATGTAAAGGTAGTTTTTTCCCATTAGTTATAACTATAATCCAATTTTGATTTTTGTTGTTGTTTAGTATTAAAAGGGTAGTTTTCTTTCATTCTACCTTTTACATTTTGGTTTGTGGATGAAAGTGAGGGGTGCAAAATATAAGACAATGATGATTTACAATTGAAAAGGTGGAACTTTTTATTGTTTATCTGATAGTTACCATATCTAACAAAACTAAGTATAAATGATTTTAATCTCCAAAGTTCTAATGATTTCCATGCCACAAGTGAATTTTTTTGGTTTCCTTTACAGTTTGTTTGTGGTGGGTAAGTGGTGAGGTTGAATACTGAAGTTGGATAAAATCACAGTTTGATATAATGAAATTCTTGGTTAAAGGTTTTATATTTATTCATTCCTATCCATGCCACCACTGGGTAACGTGTAAATCAGAAAAATATATACAGATTGTTGCACAATTACATGAATGTACTAGAATAAGTAACTTAGCAGGGCAGAGGGGTCGGGGTGCCCCAAGAGACATTTCTTTCCATTTGTTTATGTTTACAATTTTAATCGAAGAAGACTTTGATAAGAGAAATCTCATCATTGGCTGCAACCAAACCATGTTTTTGCTGTTCACTTTGCTTCACCTAATGGTGCTTCCCCTGCCTGGAATACCTTGTCTCTTCTCTTACTACCCTCTAGACTCCATCTTAGAATCCAACTCCTCTGATGTATCCTTCCCTGAGAACCTACAGATAAGGTTAGAAAAACCTCTCATTTGTCAACTACCATTTGCTTCTTTATTTGGTCTTTTTTACTTAAATGTGTTCTGTCTTCTAAATAATAATTTATCTTATAGAAGTTAGAAATAATTCTCTTGATATTTTCAAGGCAGAACACACTGTGTTACATAATGACCATAACAAATAAACTTTATCATTGTAAGTTTTCATGACAAGGACAGCTGTATTTACATCAGCCAAAGGGGTGCCGATGTAAAGTACCAGAAATCTGTTGGCCTTTATAAAGGGTATTTATTTGGTGTAAACGCTTACAGTCACAAGGCCCTAAAGAGTTCAACTCAAGGCTATTTCCTCACCAAACTCTGTGTTGAAGCAAGATGGTGGGTGACATCTGTGATGGTTCAGCCTTCCTCTTCTTCTTAAACCTCAGTGGGTCCAGCTTCTCCTCATCTCAGCAGAAGGCTGGCATAAGGCTCATCTCTCCTCCCAGGGCTCATTTCTTTCTGGACTCAGCTGCACTGGTCTCTTCACAAGGCCAGCTGTAAACTATCAGTCTAATCTCTCTTGCCTGGCCCACAGGATCCTCTGTATATCTTTACTGTATTATCTTCTTCTGTGTGAGTGTCTATTTTCTCAGTCCATCAATGGGGTGGGGACTCAGCCCTGCACTCCCTAATGATGTAGTGGAATCAAAGCTCCAATCTTAACATAATTTATTCAAAGACATCTCAGCTGAATCATACTGTCAAAGAGCATCATGCCCAGAGGAACAGAGCAGGTTAAAAACATAATCAAATATCTCCTTTTTGGAATTCATAAATAATATCAAACTACCACAACAGCTAAGGAGGAATTTTTCCCTAGAGATAAAACTGATAATGGTTTTTTAATAAGAAATGTGCTATAATTAGGCTCTACCTGTTTGTATATAACTTTGTAATTTTAAAATAACACTTTTTGAAAATAGATGCTCCGTGTCTGTATATTTACTCTGCAGAATTCTAGCTATACAAATCTGAATATTTTTTTTGTTTTCTCACTGTATTTCATAAAATAGCATAAAGGTTTGAGAATAATGTTTTGCAAATATTTTTCACTCAATAGTTTCAATTTATTTATTAATACCATATCTTTAATTGCCAGTTAATTGTACTTTTGCACATCCTTATTTTGACACTTTTTATTTGTCCCCCAAATTTGTCTCAACATGGCCTCTACAACACATTATGTGTTTGAAATTTACTAAAATTATTTTCCTGTTGTAGGCTATGCCTTCTTAAAATTGTTCATGTTTTTAGTGTATACATGAGATAATGAGCAAAGAAGCATATATTAGAAATATGTTGTTTTAAGCATCTTCTCCATTTTTTTAACTTTCAATTATTTACTTCCAAAATTTTAATCTTCTTTCTTTTATTTTTGTACTCATTCCTATAACTCTCTAAAAACACTTTATTTCATTTTAGGCTTACAAGTCTCTGAGAATATTAATGGGAAATCATAGACAAATGACTGTGTTTATCTTAGTGGGTTTGACTGATGACCCACAATTGAAAATTGTGCTATTTACCTTCCTGCTTCTCACCTAACTGCTCAACATCACTGACAATCAGATGATCATCACACTCACACTGCTGGATGCTCACCTTAAGACACCCATGAATTTTTCCTTCAGAATTCTTCCCACTTAGAAATCTCTTATACTACTACAAGTATCACTAAATTGCTGGTTATTATGGCAACTAGAGACAAAACCATCTCTTATAACTGTTGTGTCCTTCAAGTGTTTCTTGCCATCCTTCTTGGAGCATCTGAATTTCACCTGCTGGTGGCGATATCCTGTGACCACTATGTTGCCATCTGTAAGCCTCTGCACTACACAACCATCGTGAATAGCAAAATCTGCACACAGTTTGTCCTCAGTTTTTGCCTCTCTGGGTTCTTCACCATCTTTCCACTGCTTATCTTGGGGTTGAGCTGTTGTCTCTCTGCCTCCAATATTGTTGATCATTTTGATTGTGACACTATTCCGCTCCTGTAGATTTCCTCCTCAGATACATGGCTTGTGGACACGATGTTTTCTTATCAGCTATGGTGACGCTCTTTGTCATGTTGGTAATGGTGATTATAACATACACCTACATTGCCTGAGAATTTTAAAATTCCCTTCAACTCATCCAAGGAAAAAGACATTTTCCACATGTTCTTCTCACATGATGGTCATCTCTCTCTCTTATGAAGGTTGCATTTTCATGTATGGTAAACCCTCAGTCAAACAAATGATTTTTTTCCCAGGGCATTGTGGTGCTCAATACCTCAGCTGCCTCACTTTTGTACCTTTTTATCTACACTCTAATGAATCTTCAGGTTGAAAAGCCTTCATGCATATGATACAAAGGATTGTCTCTTTCTCAAATAAATGAAAGTACTGTTGCATTACATAACAGAAATTAATAAAGGAATCTCAAATAATATAAATTAATCTATTAAATGTTTCTATTAACTTCTTTTCTCAATTTATTTCATTTGATTTAGGCTTTATTTTTTCAAGCTTCTTTGTGTGTAAATTTTATTACAAAATGTTAATATTCTATTTATTCTCCATTAGAGTATTTTTTCTCATTTCATTTTTTTTCTGGATATATGAATAAAATGTATGTAAATTTTTCTGTCATGCTCTTTAGTCTATTAAGTATTCCAATTTATCATTATTGAAAAATATTTTTCATTTTCATTATACTTAATATGTTATATAATGTAGAGTTTGTATATTCATTAAAAATAATAAATAGTATTTTTACCTGCTACAAACTCTTTAAAACTAATAATATTCTATATACTTTTTGTCACTTTGCAATATTAGATGCATATTCCTTTAGGTCAAATTCAAAAGATTTTCACATAATGTAGTCTTCCCTGTTGCTGATCATCTTTGAAAATATTTGTTTATTAAAAATCTATGAATGTTGTTTTTAAGCATATTCTGTTGAAACCAGACATATTTCTTTCTATAGGAGAGTTATACTGACATATTTATGTTTTGAATATTTTAAAATATTACAACATTGTAGTTCCATTCTTAAACTAACAAATAAATGCATTATATAATAGTTTGACCCATACCGGGAAATAGGCTTAAATTAATTTGAGATACTCCGAAAACTAATTGGAAACTGTTTGTAAGTGACTGTTAAATATGGAGATAAATAATAACTCATTTCATTCATTCTTATCAGAAATTTATAGCCTTGATATATATATATCCAATCAAACCAGTGAAACAAAAATTATAGAAGAAACATCCCTTCATCGTCTTCCAAAGTGTATTTTTCAACTCTCATTCAAACTCAGTTGGGGGTCCCTAAAATACATTTCTGTGTCATGACTTAAAAAATAAAGAAATACAATACACGGAGTTTCACATAGACACATAGTAAGTCTTAAAATTTTTCTTTCTGAATTTTAGGTGTATAAGGGCATAATGTTCTTTTTTTTTTTTTTAAGATTTATTTATTTATTTATTTATCCCCCCCCCCCGCTTCTTGTGTTTGCTGTGTCCATTTGCTGTGTGTTTTTTCTGTGTCTGCTTATCTTCCCTGTGCTGTGAGGTCTTGCTGCATCAGCCCACTGCGCTGTGCAGGCTGGCCTGCCCTCACAAGGAGGCCCCGGGAACTGAACCCGGGGCCTCCCATATAGTAAATGGGAGCTCTATCAATTGAGCCACACCCACTTCCCTAATGTTCTTTATCTTTTCTTTTTTCTACACTGTGAGTCTTGATGTAAATAAAAATACCATTTAAAGGGGGGGGGTGTATTAAAACAGCCAGGAAAAAAATGCATATAATATAGAATTGGCAGGGCATATATGAGTAACTTAGGAGCATGTAGTAGGTCAAAGAAAGTTTCTATAGAATTTGTACTATGAACTAGAACTTGAAAATTTGGGTAAGGAATATGATTTCAGAAAGGCAAAATGATTTATGTAAATAATTGATTATATTTTTTCCCAGACCATTTATGTTTTCCATCCAAAGTGAATTCTGCTCAATATGGTAAATATAATCAGTAGACACTGGGATTTGAGAAGAGATAAAGTTTATTTAGCAAAGCCTAGCCTTGACATACACAGCAGGGTCACTTTCCTCAAATCAGTCTCCCTGAGCAGGAAACGTGAGGGATTAACTGGATTTAAACAAAAGAGGCTGTTGGCATATTGGGATCCATTAGTAAGCATTCTAACTAATCACTGATTATAATGAGGAGTGAGCTCATGTATGGATGTCAGAATATAGTATTAGAAAAACCCAACACAGCTTAAATATTGAGGCTCTATACTGAAATTTTGTAACCAAGGGTTAAAGTATATATAGAGAGAGATCCCTTTACATTATAAAAAAAAAAAAAAAGAAAAGAAAAATGTTTATATCTGAAATTGCTGAAACTGGCTGGATTTAACCTAGACCTACTATTATGATGATCATTCTAAACTGGTCTCATTCCTACATAAGGTTACACAAAACTTAGCCTCTCCCTTGTGTAAACCCCTCCACCCTCTGTTTGATATCCAAATGGGACAACCTTGTGACTCACCTCTACTCTGTACTTTGCTATCCCAGAATCTTGATTTCTGATGATTATAACTTATGATGAGAATTCACCCTGGTTTGGTACCCCATCATGTTCAACCTTTAATATTTATTAAAGAAGGAACCTGTGTCCATCTCTGCCCCAATTATCCATTATCATCCTAACAGTATAAAATATTAGAATTTCTGCAAACCTGGAATCTGATCTGAGATTATACACTTCCAGTCTCCCGATGGTGGATAAATCCTCTTTTCCTACCTGCCCTAGTTCAGTGTGTCTGTTGTGCCATGCCGAGCAAAAGAACCCAGCTGAGGACCACCGTGTGCCTCCTCAGTTTTGTGCCCAGCATGGGGCAGACATGCTTGGGAGAATGACACTGCTTGGTGGGCTCCTGGGCCCCATAGGTAAGACCTCCGTGAACCTTGCTCTGCAGCAGCTGAAATGTTTTACTCGGAGAGATGGAAGAGTATAAGTTGCCTCCAGCGTCCAGGACCCCTAATGGTGGCCAGTTATGAAAGAAAACAGGTGCTGTGCTGTGTGTTTCATGTATGTGTGTAATTGTTATTCTCGAAAGGCCCAATGGCACATTATTTCCTGCTATAGCTGTCAGTGGTAATTTCATGCTTGTTTTCTGTGGTTTGGTTTTGGAATAGGAAAGGGAGCAGCCCTGGCATAAGGAAGTGTTGCTGAGCTTGTTGGCCTAGGTCTAGGTTTTATACTTGTTAACTAGAATGGGAAATAACCAGAGTTCAGAATTGCAGGGAAAAGCAATACAATGGGTTGAACAATTTGGATATGGACCTATGACTAAAAGAGAATGACTCACCTTTGTGTGGAAGTCTGTCCTCAACATGCCCTAGAAGGTGAGCAGAAATAGCCAACACAAGGAAATTTAAAGTATAATACTATTCTACAGATTGACTGATTTTGTAGAATTTTAAATAAATGGAATGATATACTTTGCATCCAATGTTTTATGGCATTAGCCCAAATTCAGAAATTTCAGAAAGAATGTTTTGGAAATGGTGTACCACCAATTAATCAGGTCCCAGGTCACCAGCACACTATGTTATAGTAAATGATGACTTGCCACCCTAGCTGGCTAAAAAATTAGTTACTCAACCATCTGTACAAAAGCCCAAGATAAATAATTGCAATGATGAGGGTAAGTGAAACAGAAAATGACCTTCCATGACTGTAAATCAACTGATGAGCTCTTAGATATTATTACTGTCTTAAGTACCTTGAGAATTGAGAATGCCAATGCTTCTACAACACCGGCCTCCATGTAATGTGGAAAACTGATCTAAATTGCCAATAAATCCCTCAAAAATAGCCTGTCCATCCCACAATCAGAGTGGTGTAAAGTTTAGGCTGGGCACCTCTACCTCAGGAGGGAAAAGTGACGGCCAATTCCCTCTCCAGTAAGTACCCACAGGAAAAGATGACCAAGGACAACCTAGGGGATATTTTTATGTACATACTCTCTTGTCAAAATTGGATCTATATAGTTGGAAATACCAAATCCCTGGTTACACAGAAGAATCCAGAATGATGGAGAATCTTTTTGAGTCTATATTTGCAGCTTATAATCCAAATTGGATAGCTATTCAATCTTTACTGAATATTCTTTTAACATCTGAGGAAAAGCAAATTGAATTAGAAAAGGCTCAAGATCATGCTGATTTTCTGGTCAGTAAGTTACCCAAACAATCCCATTCATGCCCCTGGAAGTCAGATAATTCTTATAACTGATTCTAATTGGAACCCTAACAAACAAGGGAACAAACAAAACTGGTTCATTATAAAGCATGTATAATTTGGGGGCTTTAGAAATGAGGACCCAAGCAAAACAATTTAAGCAAAATTCAGGAAATTGTCCAGGTGGTGGATGAAAATCCATCTGTATTCCTCAGGAGACTCCTCGAGTCATAGCGTCAGTTCACTGACTGAGACCCCAAAGACTTGTTAACAAGCAAAAAGTTAATCAATCTTTTCTTTGTCAGAGTACTCCTGATATTCATCAGAAATTGCAAAAATAAAAGGAGGGTTTAGGACTGCCAGGTTCAGCCCTGGTAGAGATTGCTTCAATGTATTCTATAACTGAGAAATAATCGCATATAAACCAAAATTAAATGCTTATCATTTTTGAGCAGTCCTGAGCAAAGCCCTCCAGCAACAGAGGGAACCAAGGAATTGTATGACTCCCAGGGCCCCTAGAGAGCATCTGGACACCCAGGAGTTTGCTTACTGCAAGGAGAATGAGCATTTTCTCGAGGAAGGGATCACCAAAGACTCCTAACCCTGCAGCTCCATGCTCAGAGCTTATAGGGGACAAAGAAAACAATCTAGAAAAACTGGCCTGGTAAAGCAGGTTAGATAGGGAATCAATAGATGATCTGGAATCTGACAAAAAAACTGACACCATTGAACACATGTCCTCCAAAACCCACAAGATGTCTGCTTAGACCCTCATGAGTTTTTCCCATTCAGAACGAGATTACCCTTTGAAGACAGGAAAAGCCCCGGATATTCTCCAAGGGCCTTATCATTGGGCCCTCCTGGGGGATTGATGGATGGGGTAATCAATCAAAACAGCAAACAACTGGAATTCCCTCCATTCCATTAGCAAAGGGGTGGAATAATTAATGGTTCAAAAAGCAAATGCTCTCTCTCTTGCCTTTTGACCCCTCATCTTGCCCTCTACCCCCTGCTCTCACTGTATCCCACCAACCCCCACATGGATCAACATGCAAGTAAAACCTGGGCATTTATAATCTCTAATGGGTAATTATAGTTTGTGACTCATCCACTTTATCACTCTTCAGCCTTTTCCTCTGTCTGAGACCCATGATCTGTTATTTTCCCCATTTCCCTTCCCTCCTTACCTTAGTAAATTACTGGCCTAATCAATGTGGCATGCTTTTGAAATTCATTTCTTGCAGTTTAGCCAAGGACCTAGAGAAAATCTGGCTACACCGGGAGCACTTTCCACCAGTTGGGAAAGGATCCTAATCACCTCCAAGAAAACTCGAGTCTCTTTGCAATTTGGTGAAGAATTAGTACATTTTCTGTTGGATACAGAAACAATTTTTTCAGGTTAGTATCAATAGCTTACTCCTGAACTTCAAATCTGTCCACTGAATATACTCCTGACTGATATGACTGTCTGTTAAATATACTCCTGAAGAGTAATCTAGAATATATAATTGCTAATTGCCTGTCTAAACTGCTAAATTAGTGTTTAACTGCATTTTACTGCTCAGTGGTACTAATTGTTTCCTGGTTACTGAAAAAAGTGTTTCCAAAAATGATCTTGTATATTACAGGCAACACTGATCCCAGAGGAGAATTTAAAAGCAGTAAAAACCAGAGATGTTAAATGATAGAAAGCTTGGAGACAGCTATACCAAAGGAGTGAAATTATGAGTCAAATCAGTGAGGTCTATGTTTCTGTTGGTGTGTCTAACTCTGCTTGGGTTTGTCTGTTCAGTATATATTTTCATGCCTCTGGATGATAATTTCAAATTAACAAATGAAAATTCTTAAAAGAGTTCTATTCAAATTGCTAAAACTTAAATAAGCACTTATATGGGTAAATGAATACTCCTGGAGTCCAAATTAGAAAAGACAAACAAGATAAAAAGGTCATATAAAATCAGACTGAAGAAATTATTTAAAGAAAAAAGGTCTAAGAGGGATACCTGGGTTAAGCACACTCATTAACTATTTAGAAAATGAAGTTTACCAGGACTTTTAATATGTTCAATGTCCCTCTGCATATGATTTAGAGTAGAAGAGATAGCACTATAATCATCAGGAATATATCTATAATAGGATATAGGCACAGTACTTAATACTAATTAATGCACTACTCATTGCATAAGTTTTTCTTTGAGCTGCAATTAATAGATTTAAGTTCCAGATTTTAATACTTTACATGTTATCTCTCCATGGGAGCAGACCATAATGCCAATTGTGTTTAAGTTTTACTCACAATATTCTGGTGATTATTGCTCTGTAGTATGTTTTTCACACAGCCAGCATGCTGCAGCACTGTTGAATCAGAGGGAAGCTAGGAAAATGGGTTCCAGTATTCTATTGGCCTGGTGCATAGCACCCTTCAGGAATATGAAACAGTGCCAGTCTGGATGCGATATCCATTGTACATTTGGCCATATCGAGCCATTGTTGGTTGCTGCAGGAGTTTGAAATTGCAACGTAGTCTTCATTGACTTCAGGAATACCATCAGAGATGTAGTGGATACCCTTAATGTTTTAGGGGTCAGTGACCACTAGCCAATTACTCAAATGAAGAGGCAACCTGCAGTGTTTTGAAAGCCTTGCTTGAATGCACAAGAGAATTTGACAATGCTGAAGTCTATCTCTTGATTTTTTATACACCTTTTAAACATTTCCAATGTAATGTGTAGAAGCTGTTATGAAATAATCATAAGCTAAGGCAAGGGTTGAGGCTAGGCTAGAAGTGATTAAAACGAAGGTAAGTTCGGTTAAAGATTGACACTTAAAATAGTAGGTTTATGCTAAATCTACCCAGTTATAATTTTAGTTATTATCTTTTTGCTATTTTATAATATTAAGGCATGTATAAATGATCTTAACTCTTAGTTACAGTTTCCAGTAAGTGTTTCTTTAGGTGAATTGGGCACCTTTATTACCTAAGCCACAAGAATTTTATTAATAACAACTTTGCTAAGTTTTCTGCTTTTCCAGCAGTTGAACCAATTCCACTTGTGATTATACATTAAATCCACTTGGCAAGGCATTATCGACATTGAAAGACTCATTTTTAGGTTACCTTTCACTGTTGTCCAATTTGTAACAGATAAACTCCAAATCTGATTTCCTAAGCACAAGCAAACTGACAAAGTTAAACACAGATTTCAAAGTTCAACACAAAGTTAAGCACAGATTAAAACAGAGGAGAGAATTTTATACTCTTAGCTTTTCTAGGAACTTTTTGATCTTAATTGGTGGCACATGAGATTTCTTATTTCCCATTAGAGGTTTAGTAACCAGTTTGGACCTTGATCTCTATTCACACCTTTTATAGGCACTACTAAGTTTAAACTTAATGGAAGTTTGAGGTGTATTTCCTCATTTCTTTAAGGAGGCATGACATGCAGTTTCTGGCCCTCAGCTCTATCTGTTCTCTTTTACACTGGTTTAACTGGAATTCAGAGTTTTATACAGAGGCTGCTTTCAGCTATACTGTGGCCATGTAGACCTGCAGTAGGCAGAATTTTCTGATTCTTGAGAAGACACTCCTATAGGGACCATGGCCATTATTCTAGGAGGAATGAAGAAGCACTTTTTAGTCAACTGATCTGGTATTCTAGAGCCCAAGTCTGACTAAAACGTTTACCACTCCAAATAATTTGTAGCTGATGCTCTGGTCTCAGCATCCTGAGAATTTAATCCAGATCCCTGCCGACTGGAGTTCCCATGGCTGACCTAGGTCGTGGGGGATGCCTGAAAATGCCAAAGTTCAGTCCAAACACCCAAGCCAAATTGGTGAGAGATATGAGCATTTGCCCAAACTGAAGCATCTGAGATAAGTCTCAGAGGTCATTTGGTTGCCCTCTAAACGGAATGGCCCAAAGAATTTCTTGGGGGCCATTCAGAGTTTACTGCTCTGCTTTTTGGCACCCCTGCATTCCAGGATCCGAGACTGACTGCAGTGTTACCTAAACAGAAGCTCCTGAGATAAATCTCAGGAAATGTTTGGCTGCTCTCTGAATCAAAGCGCCCAAGACTTCTTAGTTCTTGGGGGATACTCAGAGTTACTTCTCTGGTTCCTGCCACCGCGGGAATCAGAGTCCCTGCTGCTGGGCATTTCCAGGACCGCTGTAGCCTTGGAAGACAGACCGACTAGATCTCAGGGTCGAATAGATTTCGGACTGAAGCTGCCAAGCCGAATATTGCTCCTTCCTGCAGAAGGGGCAAGAATATTCTTCCTATTCTTACAGAGGTCTTAAAAGCAGTCCTAGTTTTATGACTTTACTGTCTGGGAGTTTCCCAGTTAGACCAGCCATCAAAAGGCCATTAAGTGATTGGAGATCAATTGTTCTAGCTAACAGGCCTTGGAGCCCTGAGGCAATAACTTCCTCACTAGCAAATGCATTTTCAGTTTTACAATTTTCAAGACATTCTAAATCATTTTAACAAAAACCTGTAATGAGAAATTTGTTAGTAGGAAGTAGGAATGTAAAACATATTATTCAAGGTTTCTTCTACTTTATTAATCCTCTGTTAAGATATTCTGTCTAATGGTGATAATAGTGTATAAAGTCCCCCACTAAAATTGTAGAGGCATCTATTTCTCCCTTTAGTTTAGGTGCATAAATATTTATGATTGTTCTTTCTTTTAGATAGATCGCCCTTTTAATAATATGTACAGTCATGCTTTGTCTCTTTCAAAAGTTTTGCATTTAAAGTTTATTTTGTCCAATATTATTATTGCTACTCCAGCAATTTTTGGTTATTTTTTGCAAGTAAAATCGTTTTCCAACCTTTTACTTGCAACCTCCTTGTGTCCCTGGATCAAATGTGAGTTTCTTGTGGATAGCATATAGATAGGTCATATTTCCTTATCTATTTTGCCAATCTTTGTCTTTTGATTGGAGAGTTAACATTCAGTGTTATTATTGTCAGGAAAGTACTTACATTATCCATTTTTTTTAGGTTCATATATGTCATACTTTCCTTTTACTTCTCTTTTTATCCATTTAATTATTCTTAATAATAGTCTTCCTTTCTATGCACTCCTCCAACCCTCTCTCTCCTGTTTTTGCCTTTCAACCTGCAGAACTCCCTTTGGTATTTCTTGAAGGGCAGATCTTTTAATAAAGTATCTTAATTTCCATTTATCTGTGAATATTTTGAACTCTCCCTCATTTTTCAATGCCTACTTTGCTGGATACAGAATTCTTGGCTGACAGGTTTTTCTTTTCTTTTTTTTTTTTTAAAGATTTATTTATTTTTATTTGTTTATTTATCCCCCCTTGCTGGTTGTGTTTGCTGTGTCCATTCGCTGTGTGTTTTTTCCATGTCTGCTTATCTCCCCCTTGCTGTGAGGTCCTGCTGCATCAGCCCACCGCACTGCGCCGGCCAGCCTGCTCTCACAAGGAGGCCCTGGGAAGCGAACCCGGGGCCTCCCACATGGTAAACAGGGGCTCTATCAATTGAGCTACACCCGCTTCCTGCTGTGAGGTCTTGTTGCATCAGCCTACCCTGCCGCATGGGCTGGCCGGCCTGCCCTCACAAGGAGGCCCCGGGAAGTGAACCCGGGGCCTCCCATATGGTAAACAGGAGCTCTATCGATTGAGCCACACCCACTTCCATGGCAGGTTTTTCTTTTAGCACCTTAACTATGTCATACCACTGTCTTCTTGCTTCCAAGGATTCAGATGATTCAGCACTTAATCTAATCGAGCTTCCATTACAGGTGATGCATCTCTTTCTTCTTGCAGAATTCAGAATTCTCTCTTTTTCTTGAGCATTTGACAATTTGATAATTATGTGTCTCAGGGGAGGCATGTTAGTATTGATATTGATACGAGTTCACTGCAATTCCTGGCCATGTGCATCCATGACCCTCAAAAGAGTTGGGAAATTTTCAGCCATTATTTCCTCCAACACTCCTTCTGCCCCCTTTCCCTTCTCTTTTTCATCTGCAAAGCCCATAATGTGTATGTGTGTGCATTTTGTGATGTCATTCAAAGCCCTGAATCCCTGATGAATTTCTTTTTGTCTTTTTATCTATCTGTTCTACTATGTGAGCAATTTCAAATGTTCTATCTTTGATGTCTCTAATTCATTCCTCTGCCTGTTCAGATCTGTTCTTCTGTTCTTCCAGGTTATATTTAATTTCTTCTGTGGTGCCTTCCATCACCATCAGATCTGTTATCTTTTTACATATGCTTACTATTTCTTCTGTACATCTTCCAGTGTTTCATTAATATCCTTTATCTCCTCCTTCACTTCATTAATTTGAATCATGACATCTGTTTGGACATCCTTGATTAGTAGTTTCACATTTTGTTTCTCCTCTTGGTTTTTAATTTGTTCATTAGACTAGGCCATGTCTTCCTGTTTCTTTGTATGGCTTGTAATTCTTTGCTAGAATCTAGGCATCTGTTTATCTGGGTGGGCTTATTCATTTGGTGAGCTTTTCTTTCTACTCTAGGGATTTTATTTCATTTTGTTTTGTGTTAAGCATCATCTTTGGCACTTGGCTCTACTAATTCTACATCTTTATATTTTTCATGTTTCCCCCCACCTATAAATGTTAAGGTCATAGAAAAGGAAAGAAAGAAGAAAAGAAAAAGAGTAATAAAAAAGAGATAGAAAGGAACCATAAAAGAACCAGGAAAAAAATAAGTAGTAAGAGTGAAAAACAATAAAAAATACAAAGGAATAAGAATGAATAAAATGGAGTTAAAAAATAAAAAGAAACAGGAAAATTAGATAAAAGACTGGAAAGATCAAAAGAGATGAAAGAAACTGAATAACACACAAGAGAAGGTGGAATTCAAGAAAAGCAATAGAAGGGAAAAAATGAAAGAAAAGAAATAAAGAAACTAAGGAGGAAAAAAGAGAAAAAAAGAAGGAAAAGAAAATAAAAGAAGCAAAGGAGAAAAAAAAAAACAAGACAAACAAGCTTCCCCCTCAGGCCACTAGCAATTTTCTCAGGCTGCCAGTGCTCAACAATCAATCACCCAGTAGCCCATAATGTACCCAGGTGTCGAGAGAAAAATAAAGAATAAAGAGTAAAGAATAAAATTTTTTTTAAAAGTATAAAATATAAATTAAGAAACAAAAAAAACTAAAAAAACAACACCTCAGTCTATAAGTTCACTGTCACAACACTGCTTGTTCTCAACCCCCACTCCCTTAGGAGCCGGTGGGTGTCTGAGAACTCACTGGATCACTCTCTGGATCCCTTCTCTTCAGGACTGGTTGTCAACTACAGCTCCTGGGTTGCCTCTCCCTGCCACTCCATCACTCAGGGTTGTTAGACTTTTTGTTTCTTCTTCTTTTTTTTTGTAAGAAGTACAAGGACCTCATATATGTAAGTCAGACTTTCAACCAGTAAGCTACACCCTGGAGCTACACCTACTACACTGGTTAGGCTTCTGAAGGCTCTTC
>JAQZBX010006321.1:0-53535 GCA_029593785.1 Cabassous unicinctus | reverse complement strand
TTAAAACTCACTAATCTCTATGGTTCAGTCCACACCATTGATCTGTCCAGATAGATGTCCCTTAAAGATTAATTTATTTGTTTATTTATCCCCCCCATGCTGCTTGTGTTTTACTGTGCCCATTCGCTGTGTGTTTCTTCCATGTCTGCTTATCTCCCCCTTGCTGTGAGGTCCTGCTGCATCAGCCCACCAGGCCACGCGGGCCGACCTGCTCTCACAAGGAGACCCTGGGAAGCGAACCCGGGGCCTCCCGCATTGTAAACAGGGGCTCTATTGATTGAGCCACACCCGCTTCCTGCTGTTAGGTCTTGCTGCATCAGCCTACCGCATGGCGTGGGCCAGCCGGCCTGCCCTCACAAGGAGGCCCCGGGAAGTGAACCTGGGGCCTTCCATATGGTAAACGGGAGCTCTATCCATTGAGCCACCCCTGCTTCCATTTTCCTATTAATTTTATTCAAATATTTGTTGGCTTCATTTTTGAAGAAGTTTTGATCACAGAAAAGCTACAACTTTGCCACAGGAGAATCAATGGTGTGTGCTGTCAGTGATGGGGGATGTACGGGAAGTTATAACTATAAGAAATGTGGATGAGTCCAAGTGTTCATGGGGCATTTTCTCCATGGGTGAAGACTCACACAATAACTGAAAGAATATAAAGTTCTCATCCAGTGGAGTTCTGCCACATTCTTGATTGGGACAGCAAAAATTCCCCGAGTACATGAGCAGTGACTAGTAAAGGAGGACGGACCATTGATGGGCCCTTAATATTGATGATTGTACTCATGAACCTTTTCTTTTGAAATTGAAAGTTAGCCTAGTATTATACATAGCCTAAGAGTTACCTCCTAAGAGACTCATTGTTGCTCAAATGTAGCCTTTCTCTAAGTCAAACTCAGCATAAATGTACAACCTTCCCTCTGGCATGGAACATGACTCCTGGGGATGAGCCTTCCTGGCACTGAGAGATTACTACCAAGCACCAACTAGCAATGCAACTGGAAAAAGACCTTAACAAAAAGGGGGAAAGAGTAGAGAAAAATGAATTTATATGACTATGAGTGTTCAAAGTGAGTTAGGAGCTCATTCTAGAGGTTATGCTTATGCAGGTCTCAGCACAATCTCATTGACTGCCACAGTAAATATTGTTACAAATAGTGGGGATCCTGACGGCTATGGAGATATCCAGACAGTATAAGGAGGGCAGACAGCTCAGAAGTTTGGAAACCTGCCAGTGGACCCTACTTTGGAATTTATGCTCCCCAGTGTGACTGAGTTGTACTCATTTGTGGTTTCCCTACACATGGTTCTTCTGTCCCTTTGATTTGAACCAAGAGTTAGACTAGAGTTGATAGATTTATATACAAGTGACTTAAATCTATGGTCTTCCCAAGGACCAGTTGGGCCCTTAAATGGAACACAGTTGCTTCAACACCTACTCTCCATTTCACTGGACTCCCCTAGGACAATGAACAAGGAAATTATGATGAACAATTGCCATCCCAAGAAACAGAAAGTTTACAATGCAAGCAAGATAGTCTCATCCATCTGCCCAATGGGATCTAAGCCCCCTTTCAAGTAGAGCTTGAATTGATATCACCATCCCAGAATCTTCAGTGTTGGGGAATGAATGATGACTAGAGTAGAAATATTGTTATTCTACTACACGCTTGTGATTGTAGGAATGGTAGAGCATTTATCATTGATTTGTAGTTTGTGGTCCCCAGAGGTTTTGAGGGGAGGTAGTGGGATGAATAGGTGTAATATGTGGGCATTTTGGGGACATTGGAATTCACCTGAATGACATTGCAATGACAGATACAGGCCATTATATATTGTCATAACTTACAACATTTCATGGGAGAAAGATTAAATTATAATGTAAATTATAATCCACACTTAGTGTCAATGTTCCCATATGTGTTCAATTGTAACAAATCTACCACACTAATCAAGTATGCTGTTAATGTGGGAAAATGAGGAAGAAGTAGGGAGGGGGAAATTGGGATTCCCTTATATTTTTTATGTAACATTTATATAATAGAGTATAAATGCAAAACAATTGTTAGAAACAAAGAAAGACACTATGTATTAAAAAAGGGGATAATTTACCAAGAAGAAACATAAACATTTATGCATGCAGCCAGGCTGCCCCAAAATACATGAAAGAAATTTGGAAAATTTGAGAGGAAATATATATGCCTCTACAGTTATAGTGGGGGATTTAATACACCATTATCACCACTCATTGGCTCAGTGTAAACCTTCTGGTATATCAGAGAAACAAGAGTTGGTATTGATCTATTATTGCTGCTAGATGGAGCTCTCACACTACTTTAGGCTGGTCAATCTTTTGTAGTGGACAACATAATGACCACTGAAAAAGTTCCATAAACTCCCTTTTACTTTTCTTCCTTTTTATTAGACATGAGTTTGTCTCTTTTTGGCTGTTCATGAATTTTATCATATATATTTTCATTAAAATCAACATCAGTTTGTTCTACTATCAGTCCAATGATAGAAGTATCCTGTTTATTATCTTCATTTTCATCTGATTGTAATGGTTAAAGAGCAACAGAAATAAGATTACACAAAGACCATATATGTATGGGAAATTTCTCTCCCTTTTGATAAGCCCTTTTTAAAGCTTTCATGACTAACTTCCATTGTTTCAGATTAAAAATATCCCACCCTTGTGGCTGAAACCAATAACAATGTTTCTGTAAAGAGAAAAAAGTTCATCAAAAGCCAAGGATTTAAAAGTTACACCATTGCATTTTAATAGTTTTTAACACTCTAGAGTACTCTTCAAATTTCCACTGTTGGTTCCCCATTTCCCTGATGATCCCAAGGATGTATCTTACCTTTAAAAAAAAAAAACTGCTTGTCAGGAGCTCCTTGGTCCGCTGTGCACTGACTGAAAGAAAATTTGTGTTTTCAGGTCCCTTTTCAGGCTGCCAAATGTTGATGTTCTTGAACTAGGTCTGTGAAAACGGTGCTGAGGATGAATAAAGATGAGAAAGGAACAAGAGATAGCCAGGGTTAGGGGGCCCTCCATCCAAAGGGAGGAGAGTGCCACTGCATAAAACATCGTGGCTTTTATTTAGTTTAGAACAAAGAAAATACGTGTGCACATGGGCAAAGGCAACAGATATGTGAAAGGCTAGACGTTACTAAAGTCAGCAAGCCTTTAGAGTTAATGGTTCAGTTCTCCTTACATTCTTTCATGCAACAGACCTTGTTAATCATTATATGACATACAATAAATACACTCCTTGAAGCACAGAATGCTTCTCCTCCAGGTTCCTACCAAATCTTATCTTAGTGCCTTGAAAATAGAAACACCTGTCTCATACATACCAAGGTGGCCTGCTTTCTATCAGTAGTCATGGCCTTTAATTGAACTCCTTCAGAAACCATATTTTTTAGTGTGTAACATTTATGTAATCTAAGTATCTTTTAAAAAATTAATTAATTAAATTTTAAAAAGCAGAAAGAGTTAAATTCAAATATCTAAGTGCATACCTGGATGAAGTATAAAAAGAGAAACAAACTAATCTCAAATCAAGCAGAAAAATTGAAGTAAAGGTAGGAGGGTACCTAAATTAAATTGAGAATTAAAACTCTAGAAAAAATAACAAAACCAAAAGCTGATTCATTGAGAAGGTTAATAAAATTGACAAACCCTTAGCTAAATTAACTAATAAAAAGAGTGAAGATGCAATTATATAAAATAAAAAATGAGAGAGCAGTTATCTCTGATCACTCAGAAATAATGAGTATCATAAAAGTATACATTAACAATCTGTATGCCAACAAGATGTATAACTTAGATGAAATGGACAAATTTCTAGAAGCACAGAAGCAACCTATATTGATGAAAAAAATAATCAATCAAATCCAGCAACCAATCAAAATAACAACATTGAAAAAGCATTTGACAGAATACAGTGTCTTTTCTTGATAAAAACATTAAAAAAGATAGGGAGACAAGTAAATTTCTTCAAAATGATACAACATATATATTAAAAACCCACAACTAATATTATACTGAATGGTGAAATGTTAAACTCCTTCCCTCTAAGATCTGGAAAAGATGATGATGCCCACTATCACAGTTCTTATTTACCATTGTGTTGAAAGTACATGCTAGAGTACTTAGGCAAGAAAAATAATTAAAAGGATCCAAATTGCAAAGGAAGAATTAAAAATTTCACTATTAGTAGATGACATGATCCTATACATAGATAACCCTGAAAAATCCACAACAAATATTAAAGAGCTGATAAAAGAATTTAGAAAAGTGGCAGGATATAAGGTCAACATGCTCAAATCAGTTGCATTTTTATACACTAATACTGAGCAATCTTAGAAGGAATCAAGGAAAAAATGGCATTCTCAATAGCAACTAAAGAATCAAATACCTAGGAATAAACTTAACTAAAGATGTGGAGGACTTTTACAAAGAAAATTTCACAATGTTTTAAAAGTAAATCAAGGCAGACCTAAGTAAATGGAAGAATAGTCCAGGTTCATGAATTGGAAAACTAAACACCATTAAGATGTCCATCCTTCTCAAATTAATTTACAGGTTAAAAAAAATCCCAATAAAAATTGCAACAGAATTTTTTTCGTAATTGGGAAAGCCAGTTCAATATTAGGTGCATGCTATTGGCACAAGGATAAACATACTAACTAATGGAACTGAATTAATATTTCTGGTATAGACCCTCTCATATATGGTGTACTGATATTCAACAAGGTCACCAAGGCATCACAAATGGGGCAAAATGCCCTCTTCAAGAAATGGTTCTGGGAGAACTGTGTATTCAAATCAAAAAGAATAAGAGAGGATCACCATCTCATGCCCTATACAAAATTAAGTAAAGAAAGATCAAAGACATAACTATAAGAGCCCAGATCATATAACTCCTTGAAGATAATGAAGGGAAACATCTATGAGTTCTTGTAGTAGGATATGATTTCATGAACTTTACAACAAAATCACAAGATAAAAAAGAAGAAAATAATTAAAACGGACCTCCTCAAGACAAAAACTTTTTTTACATCAAAGTAGTTTGATCCAGAAAGTGAAAAGGCAGCCTATTCAATGGGATAAAATATTTAGAAACCTCTTGTCTGATTAGGGCATAATATCCAGCATATACCAAGAAATCCTACATCTCAAAAATACAAGACAAAGAACTCATTTAAAAAATGGGCATGAAATTTGAGTAACCACTTTTACTAAGAGGAAATACAAATGGCTAAAATTACCATGAAAAGATGTTCAATATCACTTTTTATTAGGGTAATTCATATCAAACAAACAATGTGAAATCATTTACACCTATTAGACTCATGGTTATTAAAAAAGCAGACAAATACAGGTGTTGGAAAGGATTTGGAGAAATGGAAATAATCCTCTACTATGGATGGGAATGCAGAATGTTGCCAATATTGTGGAGGACATTAAAGTGGTAACTCAGGAAACTAAGTATAGAACTCACATATAATCCAACAATCCCACTGCTTTGTATATTCCCAGAAGAATTGAAAGCAGGGGTATGATAAGATATATGCATACCAGTGTTCATAGTGGCATTATTCACTATTGCCAAAAGTTGGAAATAAACCAAGTATCCAACAATAGATGAGTGGATTAGCAAAATGAGGTTTATACATAAAACGGAATATTACTCAGCTGTAAATTTTTCTTGAACATCCAAAGTTATCAGCCATTTTGAAAGGCATCTAACGCCATTCAATTGACTATTTTCAATAAATCCTGGGGGTTTCTCAGTATTAGCAAAGATACTTTTCATTTTCAAACTTTTTCACTTTGAGCCTGGCAACTCTCTGATTTCTTAATCTGTATGGTTAACATATGCCTTGCCTTTGTTCCAGACTGAATAATGGATGTCAGGGATAGCTAGGGGAGTATTCATAGCTGTATTTGTGAAATGTTTAAAAGAGAATTTAAATTTCCAGATAAGGGTAGTCTGATCCCTGGTTCTTACAGACTGAGCAATCAAGTAGAATTGGTGGCTATATCCCAGGTAAAGTTAAATGGAAACTGAGATCAACCATATCATCAACTTCTAAGGACATGGAATACAGAAGAATAGATTTGAGGAGAACATTCTCTCAGTACATCTTTGAATGCATCCCACTGATTTTAATATATTGTGTTGTCATTTTCATTTATTTCAAGGTGGTTATTGATTTCTTTTGCAATTTGTCCTTGACCCACTAAATGTCTAAGTGTGAATTTTTGAAATTTCATATCTTTGTGCCTAATCTGCTTCTTTGCCCCTTACTGATTTCCAGCTTCATTCCATTGTGGTCAGAGAAATTACTTTGTATAATTTCAATTTTTCTGAATCCATTGAGAGTTGTTCTGTGAGATAGAATATGGTCTATCCTGTAGAATGACCCTTGAGCATTCAAGAGCAAATTCTATCTCATCATATTTGGGTATAATGCTGTGTATATGTTTATTAGGTCGAGATCCTCTAATGCATTATTCAAAGCCTTTGTTTCTTTGTGATTCTCTGCCAAGATGTTCTGTCTAATGGTGATAATGAAGTAAGAAATTTCCACCTCCCAAAAATTATAGAGGCATCTATTTCTACACTTATTTTTTTCAATATTTTCCTTATATAATTTGAGGCAACTTGGTTAGGTGCATAAAGGTTTATGATTGTTCTTTTTTCTTGGAAGATTATCCCCTTTATTAATATATTGTCTATTTTTGTGTCTCTTACAATAGTTATTCATTTAAAGTCTATTTTGTCCAATATTAATATAGCTACTCCCCTCCATTTTTGGTTATTGTTTGCATGTAAAATTGTTTTCCAACCATTCATTTGCAACCTCCTTGCATCCCTGGGAATAAGGTGAGTTTCTTATAGTCAGCACATAGATAGGTCTTATTTCCTTATCCATTCTGCCAATCTGTTTTCTCTTATTGGAGAGTTTAATCCATTAAAATAAAAGGGTATTATTGTAAAGTCAGGAATTACATTAGCCATATTTTTTTAGGATAATATATCTCATATGTTGTTTGTATTTCTCATTTTATCTACTTAGTTATTCTTTCTAATAATCTCATTTTTTACACTTCTTCCCACCATCTCTTTCCTCTCTTTTTTCCTGTCAACCTGAAGAGCTTCCTTTAGTATTTCTTGAAGGGCAAGTTTCTTGTTGACAAACTCTCCTAATTTCTGTTTACTCGTGAATATTTTGAATGTTCCCTCATTTTTGAATGCCCACTTTGCTGGTTTCAGTATTCTTGGTTGGCCATTAATTTCTTTTAGCAACTATGTCATACCACATCTATTTCACCTCCATGGTTTCACATAAGAAATCAGTGCTTAATTTTCTTGAATTTCCCTTGTATGTAACGGCTTTCTTTCTCTTGCTGCATTCAGTATTGTCCATTTATCTTGCACAATTGATAATTTGATAGGTATAGGTCTCATGGTAGGCCTGTTAGGATTTATAATGTTTGGAGCACACTGTATTTCCTGGACATGCATATCCAAGACCCTTAAAACAATTGGGAAATTTTCATGCCATGATTTCCTCCAACACCCCTTCTCTACCCTTTATCTATTCTTCTCCCTATGTGATGGCCATCGTGCATAATTTTGTGCATTTCATGTTGTCTTTCAATTCTCTGAATCTCTGCTATTTTTTTCTATTTTATATATATGTTCTTTCTGTGTGATTTCAGAAGTATTATCTTCAATGTCACTAATTCATTCCTCTGCTTGTTTAGATCTTGCTGGTATGTGCTTCCATCATTTTTAAATTTCATGTACTTTGTTATTTATCACCATCAGATTTGTTATTTTTTTATATTTCTTTGCGATTTCTTCTGTATATTCCCCCACTGTCTTCTAACATTATTTTCATTCACTTCATTAAGTAGATTCATGATATTTGTTTGGACATCCTTGATTAGTTCTTCCATGTTCTGCATCTCCTTCTCTTTTTAAGTTTGCTCATTGTGTAGGGCCATGTCTTCTTGTTTATTAGTATGGTTTGTAATTCTGGCATCTAGCCATCTTCTTATCTTGATGGGCTTATTCGGATGGTTAGCTTGTCTTTCTTCTCTGGGGCTTATTTTGTTTTATTTTGTCTTAAGCATACTCTTTATCATTTTGTTCCACTTATTCTGTATACTTGCAATTGTCTGCATTCCTCGCATAAAATATTAAGACTATAGAAATGGAATGAAAAGAGAAGAGAAAAAAATTAAAAAGGGAAAATATGGAAAATGAACTTTAAAGAACCATGTAGAAAAGAAAAAAGTAAACATGGATTAAGTGAAAAATCAAGAAAAATAAAAATAATTTTTTAAAAAAAGGTAGACTAAATAAAGAGAGAAAGGAAAAAAATTGAATGAAATGAAAGACCAGAAAGTTGAGAAGGAAAAAAGTGTGGAGTAAACAAGAGAAGGTGGAACAACCTAAAAGCAATGTTAGAGGGAAAATGAAAGAAAGAAAGAAATTAAAAACTACGTATAAAATAGAGAAGGAAATAAGGATATAAAGCAAGAACAAGAAGAAAAAAATAAAAAGGTTTTCCCTCTCAGGCCATTAGCAACTGCCTTAGGCTGCTAGTGCTCACCAATCATTTTACAGCCTGCCTTCCCCAGGTAAGGTACCCCAGTGTAGAGAAAAGAATAAGGGGAAAAAATTAAAAGTAACAAATCAAATAACCTAAAAAAGGAAATATTAGTCAAAGTTTCCTGTGCTGAAGCTTCCATCCTTCAACCCCTGCTCTCTGAAGCTCCTGGGGTGCCTCTCTCCACCGCTTTCTCATTCAGGCCTTTTGGGCTTTATTAAAGGAGATACTGGTGATTAAACCCAGGACTCCACCAATTAGCTTAAGCTTTTAAAGTCTTCCAAAGGCATTTTTTTCTGCCTCTTCCTGCTCTCAATTACCTCAGGCCAATTAGGCTTCTCATGTTTTGCCAATTGTCTCTCCAGGCTTTCTGCTTTCCAGGGCTGTTAGGCACGTGTCAACCCACCCACTCACTGACCCAGTTTCTCTCTCTCCCAGGGCAGGTGCATGGGTCAGCTTGCCTGATCAGCTCCCCCTCCTCTTCTCCATGAAGATGTTTCAGTTCAGGCTGGTGGGGTTTTACCTTGTCTGCCACCTTATTTTCCCTCCCCCTACACCTTCTTCCCCATTAATTCACCTGGCACTAGTCCCCCACACCTGATGTTCCCACAGCTCCCCACCCCCTGCCTCCAAGAACCTCCTGGTTAAGAAGATGCTCCCCTGGTCACTGGGGGTGGGGAACTTAACTCCATTCTAGGAGCTGCTGGACACTGGTCTTCCAGCCAGATCTCTACCATCACTTAACTCACCCTCTGAGCTGGTTTATATGTCCTGTCTCCTATAGATTTCCTCCCTCACCTCAGCACCACAGCCAACTGGGTCCACATCTCAAGCTGCCCTCACCAATTGCCACTGCAGTTTTAAAGCTTCCCTTCTGCCTAGTAAATCTGCCTACCTTCCCACAGTTTCCAGGGCAGGATCTGCCATCTGGACCTCCAATTGCATGTTCTTCTTACAATAATCACATGTTATTATATTTGGTATTGTTACAAATTTAATCAAATCATAAATAAATAATAAGAACCTCAAGTCATCCTTTGACTTCTGAGGTAATTTTGATACTTCATAATTTACTTCAATGAGCTTCTGTATTTCTTGAACCTGGTAATCCTTTCATTAAATAATCTTCTAGTAATATTCTGAGCATCCATTTGATAATTGTCTAAACATTTGACAGCATCTTCCTAAATGAAACCAACATGTATGCAAACACAGACACACAGAGTGATAAGGAGAAAATAAATACAAGATTTTGGCTTTCCAAGTTGTGTGATAATGACAGAAATATAGTGCAATGAACAAGCCAACAAGCCTGACAGCTGTTGCCTTGGCTAAGATTAAGTATATTTTACTTTATATTACCTCACAAATTTTTAGTCATTTCCAGTTCTAAATTCAAACTGTCATTGCATTAATCATACCATGATGTCCATAGTTAAATTATTGCTCATATTAAGTAATTTTCTGGCTCTCTCATCTTGGTTTCCTAATTTACAAAGAGACATTGAGAGCATCCATAATTCAGAAAAAGGACAGGGAGGACATTTACCCTAAAACAAGAACATCCTTTAAAATTTAGGATTTACACCTTGAACAACAGGTTTAGAAAATGAGCTCAGGAAACTCAAAGTCATAGCTGAAGCTTTTCAATTGAAATTCTTGAGTTTGCCATTCACTGTCTTCAAGGAAGAGAAGAAAAGCAAGTGGTGGAATAATATTTGTTCAAATCTAGTGATATACCAAACACTGGACAAGTTCCTTTATGTATATTTCCATATTTATTCCTCTAAATAATTGCATAGACAAAAGCAAAAATGTGTATAACTGGTAAAATATAATTAAACACATATGATAGACAAAAGTATATTTTCTTGTAATATAAATAAAGCTGACAAATCAGTCTTAAAAATGGCAACACAAATGAATAATTGGCCAAAGAAACAATTTTAAATAAATAGCACAATATTGGAATAAAATATAAAATATAAAATAAATATCCATGAGTTCCATACTAATAAAAATGAGTGATTTGAGTGATTGAGTGTAAAAACAAGTGGGGATACCAGACAAATCCCCCATATGGAACAATTCCAAATGATTTATATAGAATCTGCACTTGCAAAGTGGTAGATCATAACTGTTCACTTTTTAGTGTGGTATGCACATAGTGACTTTCTTTCAATGGGTAAAGAATGGAAAGGGAAAGGGAGAAGAATAATTTCATAGTGGAAAAAACTGGCACACTCCACCTCAGCCTGGTGATCAAGGATAACATCAACAGTTCTGAGTCATATTGTTATTATATACCTTTCATAATGTGATGATATGGACTTTTATTTTCCCTTGCTGGTCTTCCTCTGCAAAATCCATAATCACAATATAATTATGGTAAAAATATCAAACAAACTCCATCAGATGGATAATGTCCCAAATGTCTAAGTATTCCTCTTCAGTATTGTCAAGGTCATTATAAGCAAAGAAAGTCTCAGAAAACGTCAGTGTTTGGAGGTACCTAAGTCAACATGATTGCTAAATCTAATGTGTTACCCTAGATGGGATTCTAGAACACAAAAAAGAATGTTAGGGAAAACCTAAGGATATCTGAGTAAAATAGGAAATTAGTTAATACCAATATATCAACAATGTTTAATTAGTTGTGACAAATGTACCGTATTAATGTAAGTTGAGAATAGGGGAAATTTAGGATAAAATATATGGAGACATCTGTACTATCTGTGCAGTTTTTCTGTAAATCTAATATTATTCTTAATGAAAATTTTACTCAAAATTTATGAACCTGGAAATATATTTGCAATTAAATCATTTTATCAACTACCTAATGAATATCAATCATGTAAACATTGTGCTCTAAATCTTGGGGTACACACATTTTTCTAAGACAAAATTTGTATACAAGAAAATATTCCCTCTAAATTTTGTCTTTAATTTAATAACATGTAAAAAGCAAAGTAGAAATTTACCTAGCACTTCAGTGTGTATAAAATGTGACAAGTACGATAACAGATATTTTGCATGCTAACACTTAAATCTGATCCACAACTCTTTCAATCATGATTATTTCATTTAATAGCTAAATAAAGTAAGATCCAGAGATACTAAGGAATTTGTCTTTATCAAATTATTAAAGAGTAACAATGGTGGATTTGATCTCATTGTGTAAAACAAACTCCCATTGTTTAATCCTTTTATTTATATATTTATTTTCATAGAATATTTTTAAAGTAATTTTGGTTTGAAGAAAAATTGTGATAAAAGTAAAGAGCTTCCTGATATATACCCTCTCCTCCATAGTCTCTACTATTATTAACCTTTTGCATTAGTATGGTACATTTGTTACAATTGTTGAATATATATTGATACATTAATGTTAACTAAAGTCTATAGTTTACATTATAGTTCACTCTTTATGTTGTATATTTCTTTCCACTAATGCAGAATGTCACTTATTCACCATTACAGTATCACACAGAATAATTCCTTTGCCTTAAAAATGCTCTGTGCTCTGACTATTCACCCCCTGATTTCATTTTATATGATCCGATTTCTAAGTACTATATACATAATCCTGTATAAAGGATTTTGGGTTATTAACAGTTTTAAGTATCAGGAACTAGTGGTAGACAACTTTATGTTCAATTCTGTAAAATTATCCTTACCTTTCAGTAAGCTATGGTCAAATTAGGACCTATAAGAAATGATACCTGAGTTTAGTCTGGAAGGTTTGGTAATAGGTAACAAGATGAAGAAAAAGGAAGAGACATTTCAAAGGGAAGGAGCAGCAAGAATACCCACAAAATCTAGTTTCTATATGAATGCTCTCCTGATCCATGGATTCCAATATATCTCATTATACATTTTTGAAACTCTGGAAATTAAACCATGGTCTGTGACCTATTTATTCTGGTGGATATTTTCTTTGAGTCACATGATTTTCCTTTCTCTCTGTTCTTTATGATATAATTTGATTTGATTTTTGCTCTCTTCCTAAAAACAGGCAAAAAAAAATTCACCATTCTGCCCTTACACAATGTATAGGCTTCATCTGTAGAGGCTGGATCTACACTCTTTTACAGCCAGCCTTAATGCCCAGGTCCCAGAACTAGTGGTTTCCTGGTAATGCCCCTCCTTTCATTTCTAACTTAGTTATTTGCTTCCTCCATTTTTTCACATTCATTCTGTTAATTTTATTGACCTATCAAAGAGCCAAATTTTGTTTTCATTTTTCCCCGCTATTATTTTTTTAATTCTCAATTTCATTTATCTCCATTCTAGTCTTCTCTATTTACTGATTTATTTTGTAAAATACTTTTTGTTTATTTTTAAATGATACTTAGATTACATAAAATGTTATATAAAAAATATAAGGGATTCCCATATCCCCACTCCCCACAACTCCCACTTTTTCCCACATTAACAACTTCTTTCATTAGTGTGGTTTATTCATTGCAATTGATGAACATATTTTGAAGCATTGCCACTAAGCATAGATTATACTTTACATTGTAGTTTGAACTCTCTCTTACTCAATTCTGTAGGTTTTGACAAGATATATAATGGCCTGTATCTGTCATTGCAATATCATTCAGGTCAATTCCAATCCCTGAAAATGCACCCATATTACACATCTTTTTCCCTCTCCCTCACTTCAGCACCTCCAGTGACGACTGTATCCACATCTATAGTATCATTTCTTTCATTGCTAGAATCACAATCATTCTATAGTAGAATAACAGTCCACTTTAGTCGATATTTTATTCCCCTGTCTTGAGGATTCTGGGGGTGGTGTTGCCCACTCAACCTCTAATTGAGAGGGGACTTTGATCCCATATGGCTGATGCATGTCTCTTTCTTGCTTGCAGTTGTGGACTCTCTTGGTACCTTGGTGTGGTGGTGGTCCATTCTCACCTCCTTCTTTGTTGTCCTGTGTGAGAAAAATGAACTGGTGAGTAGATGTTGCAACTCTGATTAGGCTCAGGGCCAAACTGGAACATGGATAGTCCAGAGATTCAAGTCTCTTCGGTGTACACCTACCAACTGCAGCACCAACTCTAGGTTCAGGTAAAAGGGACAGAAAAGGCATGTGTAGAAAAATCACATCTGAGTCCAATTCTGTCACACTCTGGCACACAAACACCAAAGTAGGGTCCACTGACAAGTCACCAAACTCTGAAACTGCCATACAATATGAACTGGGTGTTTCCAAAGCCCTCAGGAGCCCCACTATTTGGGGTAGTATCTACTTTGGCTGTCTATGAGATTCTGTTGAGAAATGCATAAGTGTTACTTTGATTACCTCCCTACTCAATTTGAAGTCTCTCAGCCATAAAACTTCATTTGTCTTTAGCTTTTACCACTTTTATTCAAGGTCTTTTTCCAGTTGAGTTACCAGCCATTGCTGGGTAGTAATCCCTCTGGGCCAGGGAGGCTTATCCCCAGGAGTCATGTCTCATGCTGTGGGGAATGTAATGTATTTATATGCTGAGGTTGGCTTAGAGAAAGGCCACATTTGAGCAAAATGGAGGCTTTAAGGATATAACTCTTAGGCACCCTACAAGACTAGGCTAGGTTGCAAATTCAAGAACCAAAGGCTTATAAGCATAGTCATCAATATCAAGGGCTCATCAGTGGACCACACTTCTTCACTAGTCATTGCCCCTATATTTGAATGATTGTTGCTGTTCCATTAGAGAATGTGGCAAAGCTCCCCAGGATGGGAATTCAATAATGTTTGGTTGTTGTATGAGTCTCTACCTATGGTGGCAATGCCCCATGAACATTTGATAATAGTTATATACTTTATATATATGCACAGGTGAATTTCCTCCCATGTATGCCCCAAGACTGAAACCCCACAACAATGATACTCCCCTGCCATTGTTGTAACCCTTCTGTGACCCAAAACTTCTTCAAAAAATGGAACAAAGACTACTGCCAAATTTGATTATTAGGAAAATGAAATAATAATGATAGATTTAAACATAAGAAATAAAATATATAATTATTTAGAAAAACTAATACTAAAATAAAGAAAAAAATTGGGGTATAAAAATGAAAAATATTTAAAATTTATTTTGACATTTTGCCTTTCACAATGGTAATATCTACTTTCCTTATTGTGCACTGGTATTTTCTTCAATTTCTCCCACAATGTCTTAAATTTTTCATTTTTTATTCAAAGAAGTTTTAGGTCACAGTAAAGCTAGATAGAAAATATAGGGGACTCTCATATACTCAACATCCTCCCCTTTTGCCTCCTACCCTATTAATCACCTTTTTACATATGGATGGTACATTTGTTACAACTGATGTACAAATATTGAAACATGGCTACTGACCATGGACAATGGTTTACATTATGGTTTACATTTTAAACCATACACTTTTAAAATTTTTGATGAAATTTTACATGGCTTGTACCCATCATTGCAAGATCATGCAAAACTCTTCCATTGCCCCCTAAATGTCCCCTGTTCTATCAATTCTATTCTTCCATCCCCCTCCCCTTGGGTCCTACAGTGACCACCAGGCTTCATTCCTTGAAGAGCAAGATTCATATATGCTTGCTACAACACTGAGGGGTTGTTTCTCATCCCCTTTTGGGAATCACCTATGATCTCAAAACACACCCTCCCCTCTGTTTGAGAACATATCAGGCCTCCACAGTATGGGAGTCCAACTCCTTCCCACTCATTATGTGGGTCACTTCCCACTGATATAAAACACAAAGAAAAAATGATCACTCACACATTCTTTAGAAGACTGACCCGGAAGCACCCTGTGACAAATGCCCCCACATCCAACACATTAAACCAGTAAGTCTTCCTTGCTAAAAGAATTTTCTCAAAATTACAGTTAGACCCAAATACCCACCAATTCCTAGTGTTCAACTTCTCCCTACCACAACCACCCCCACTTCCATGGACTGTCCAACCAATCTTCCCCAATCTACACCCTTGTCAAGCTTGCACCTCCAACCCAATAGTATCAGAACACCCCTTTCATATCCCTCACTGCACAACTACTCACTTCTACTTTATCATAGATTTCACCCATATGAGCATTGGCCCAAAACCTTCTTCTCCCTTTGTATTTCCTGTAAAACTCTCTCTAAGACTCTTTCTCTCTGATTCAGCTATATTTGCTTAATTCATACCAGAGAGGTCATGCAATATTTGTCCTTCAATGCCTAGCTTGCTTCACTCAACATAAAGTCCTCAAGATTCACCCATGTTATTCCATGTGTTGGTACTTTATTCCTTCTTAGAGGTGAGTAATATTCCATTTTATGTATATACCATATTTTGTTTATCCATTCTTCTGTTGATGGGCAATTGGGTTGATTCCAACTTTTGGCAATAGTGAATATCACCGCTATGAACATGGTTTGTGTATATCTGTTCATGTCTTTACTTTCAGTTCTTCTGGGTATACACCCACTAGTGGAATTGCTGGGTCATATGGCAGATCTATATTTAGGGTTTTAAGAATCCACCAAATGCTCCACCACAATGGCTGCACCCTCTACATTCCCACCAGCAATGGATGAGGGTTCCCATTCCTCCACACCATCTCCAAAACTTGTAGTCCTCCGTTTTATTCAATGGCTGCCATTCTAATGTGTGGAAGATGGTATCTCATTGTAGTTTTGATTTACATTTCCCTAATAACTAGTGCTTTTGAGCATATTTTCATGTACTTTTTAGGCATTTGTATTTCCTCTTTGGAGAAGTGTCTGTTCAAATCAATTGCCCATTTTTTAAATGGTTTTTTTATTTTTTATTTTTGAGATATAGAATTTCTTTATATATGCTGGATATTAGGCTCCTATCAGATATATGGTTACCAAATATTTTCTCCCATTGGGTAGGATGTCTTTTCAATTTGTTGAAAAACTCATTTGAGGTGAAAATATTTTCAATTTTGAGGAGATCTCATTTATCTATATTTTCCATCACTGATTGTGCTTTGAGTGTGATGTTCTTTCATAGTTTTTAACAATGGTTTATGAGCAACGCAAAGTGTTTTTAGTGGAATGATGTATGGGAGCCCTGTATGATGATATGCATGTGTGTTTTGTAAATTCACAAGTTTTGCTATATTTATTGTTTATGTAAGTTCATATATGAATGATATAAAATAAAATTAAAATAAAACAAAATAAAATAAAATAATGATATCTTCAGATTGTCAGTGCCATTCTAGCCTCCAGTCTCTAATCCCATTCTCCCTAAATTGTCTACCTAATCAAAATTAGATGAGGCACATATATAGTAAGGTACATGCTGATACCACCAGCACAAATGTATATATTTTTGTCAACACTTGACCTATAGGAGAATCCAGCTATACAATGCTGACAGTTCATTATAAGGAGTAAGCTGAATTGCTAAACAGTACAGAAAATTGTAATTGAAAATTTTACTTAATGCTAACACAACATTTGAACATAATTAACACCACTGAATTATACATGTGGATGTGGTTAAAAGGGGAAATTTTAGATTGATCATATGTTAGTAGAGGAAAAATACAAAAAAAAAAGAAGACTATATAAACAGTGTACTCTAGGTAAACTAAAGACTGTCCTTAATAATACAATTATAATAATATTTTCTCAATTGTAACAAAGGTAGCACATTAATATGCAGTATTGAAAATAGGGGGTTATATGGAAAATCTGTGTGTTTTGCATGATTTTTACATAAACTCACAATTTCTTTAACAAAAATTTTAAATAAATTCAAAATACAAAATACTATTCAAATAACCAAACCAAATAACCAACCAACCAAACAAGCAAACAAACAAACAAACAAAAAAAAAACACGAGAAGAGTGATATAATATAAAGTAGTAAGAAATTCCCTATTAATAAGAAGTAATATTCCACCTTGAAGATTTTCCTGATTGGCTTCCTACTTTGAAGATTTGTATTTGTTTATTTCATCATAAGATTTGATTGGTAATTTGTGTTTCTGTTTGCAAGGAAACTTAATCTTTTATCCCTTCCTTCAAAGAAAGAAGAGGATAAGGAAAAGATGTTTAATCAGGGATCATGTAGCACTAAACCTACCTGGAGATTTCTTCTCATAATCTCATTCTCTGAAAATGTACCTAAATGCATTTTAATACATGTTGAAATTGAAACTTAGAGAGATCTAATGTCTTCTCTGAGTAAGAACATCTAATGTGATTGGAGAAATTCAAAATAATCCTACTTATTCCTTGACTTAATGTAATCAGACATGATTAATAGGAAGGAATTTGCTTTAAAAAATTTGGGAATAAGGTACAGAAATTGTCAAAATGAATTTTGGATGATAAGCATCCCATAAGTTGGAAGAGCTTTTTAGATGTGAAGACATATTCTACATAAAATTTGCATAGCAATAATGAAAAAGAACAAAAAGTAGTGACATTTCTAGCACCTCATTTCACCAGATGTAAACACCAGAATATTGGAAACATCTAGATGGTCAATGTTCTGTCTACATCATGAAAACTATACTGGCGTATAGACAGAGCTTGAATGACAATGTATTTTTATCCACATTATTTAATTCTCATTAACTTACTTGTGGATTTCATTGAGTATTTTTTAAACTTATTTACAACATTATTGTACCCATAATGGCTCTTTCTCACTAAACTACATATAGAAAATATAAATTCTTTTCCTAAATATTTTATTAATGATCAGTTGTTGACAAAAATTCTAATTTCTCTGTATGTATTTCCTCTGTAGTTTGTCATGTAACACAGCCAGACTGGCTTCCCAAGTCCAGTTTACATTCTTCTTTTCCATTTCAAGCGCCATAATACCAAGGCAAATCATGAAACTCAAAAATTTGGCATTTTCTTAAAATTGCAACTGCATTTCTTGATTATATGGATGCAGAAAATTCAGGGAGGTGATCCATATCATGCTGGGGAAAGGAAATATTACATAAAAAGAAAACTCTATGAATAAAGAATACATTAGAAAATGAACCTTAAAATGTATTACCTGAATTTTTAAATTAATATCCATTGCTATATAAATATTATACTTAACAATAATAGAAAATTTTGAATAAGATTAAGTTTTGGGAAGGTAAGAAGGCATCAGTTTAAGGGGACACTCACCAAGTCTCTCACAAAAGAATGCTGATTGGGTACAGGATCCTGCCCAAGTGAGCTGTTCTGGGAGACAGTGGAGTGGAAGCATTTGGTGCAGCAATCTGGAGAAAACTACACATAGAGATGGATTGCTCAAGATAAAACTGGAACATAGAAAACAGCAAGGAAATAGAACAAAAAGAATAAAATATCAAAGAGAAAACACAAAACCAGCAGCTAAACAAAACCCTAGAGCACAGAGAGAAGCTAATCAACTGAATAAACCATCAAGATAAAAAAGATGAACAGAGGGCAACAAAAAATTAGAAACCATTCTAAGAAACAGGAAGACATAGACCAGTCCAATGAACAAACTAAAATCCAGGAAGAGATATAGAACATCAAACAACAAATCAGAACTTTCCAAACAAATATCATGGACAATTTTAATGAAGTGAAGGAAGAGATTAGGGATATTAAGAAGACACTGGGAGAACCTACTGAAGAAATTATAAACATACATAAAACAATAAAAGATATGATGGTGATCAGTGGCATAATCAGAGAAACTAAAAAAAAAAAAAAAAACACTGGAATCACTTAACAGCAGATTTGAAAAGGCAGAAGGAATAATTAGTGTTGTGGAAGACAGTACATCAGAAATCAAAGAGATAGTTGAACAGACAGATAAAAAGGTAGAAAAAATCCAGCAGGGACTTAGGGATCTAAACAACAACAAAATATGCAAAAGCAAATGCATTATAGTCATCCTAGAGGGAAAAGAGAAGGGAAAGGTAACAGAAGGAGTGTTGAAGGAAATAATGGCTGAAAATTTCCCAACCTTATTGAGGAAGATGGAGGTACATGTCCAGGAAGCAGAGTACACCCTAAAGAGCATAAATCCTAACAGGCCTACTCCAAGACACATACTTGTCAAAATGTCCAATGCTCAAGACAAAGAGAAAATACTCAAGGCAGGAAAAGAAAAGAGAACCATCACATACATGTGAAGCTCAATAAGATTAAAGGCTGATTTTTCATCTGAAATCATGGAGGCAAGACGACAGTGATATGACATAGTCAAGGTACTCAAACAAAAAAACTTCCAGCCACAAATTCCCTACTCAGCAAAGCTGGCATTCAAAAATGATGGAGAGTTCAAGATATTCCCAGATAAACAGAAATTAAGAGAGTATGACAATAAGAAATGTACACTTCAAGGAATGGTAAAGGAAGTTCTACAGTTTGAAAGGAAAAAACAGGAGAGAGAGAGTTGGAGGAGAGTGTAAGAACAACTAAAAAGACAAAAAGAGAAATAAAAACAATATATGACATCCATAAACCCAAAGAAAAGATGACTAATGAAAGAAATTCCTTGAGAGTAATAACACTGAATGTTAATGGATTAAACTCACCAGTCAAGAGACACAAATTGGCAGAATGTATAAGGAGATATAACCCATCCAAATATTGTCTACCAGAAACCCATCTTCGACCCAGGGATTCAAGGAGGCTGAAAGTGAATGGCTGGAAAACAATTTTATACACAAACAACAACTAAAAATGTGCAGGAGTAGCTATATTACTATCAGACAAAATAGACTTTAAATTCAAATCTATTTTAAGAGACAGTGATGGACACTATATATTATTAAAAGGGGTAATCTTTCAAGAAGAAAGAACAATCATAAACATTTATGTACCTTATCAGGGCACCTTAATATACATGAGGCAAACACTGGAAAGACAAAGTGGAGACAAATACCTTTACAATTATAGTGGGGGACTTTAACACATCATTATCACCATTAGATAGAATATCTTGACAGAGAATCAGTAAAGAATCAAAGGCTCTGAATAATACATTATGTGATTTGGATCTAATAGATATATACAAAATGGTACTCCAAATACATTGGGAAATACTTTATTCTCAAGTGCACATGGATGATACTCCAAGATGGACCATATGCTAGGACACATAACAACTTTCAATGAATTTAAAAAGATTGAGATTATACAAAGTAATTACCCAGACCACAATGGAATGAAATTGGAATTCACAAAGGCCTGAGAACCAGATTAGGCACAAAGATAAAGAAGTTAAACAACACACTCTTAGACAAACATTGGATCAAGGAGGAAATCTAAAAGAAATCTGTAACTATCTTGAATTGAATGAAAATGACAACACAACATATCAAAACCTATGGGAGGTAGCCAAAGATGTATGGAGAGGGAAATTCAAAGCCATCAATGCATATATGAATTAAAAAAAGAGCTAAAATTGAAGACCAAACTGCACACCTGGAGGAATTGGAAAAACAAAAACAAACCAACACCGAAGGAAGGAGAAAGAAGGAAATAACAAGCATTAGAGCAGAACTAAATGAAATAAATAATAAGAAAGCACTAGAAAAAAGAAACCAAACCAAAAGCTGGTTCCTCAAAAAGAAAAATAAAATAACAAAACCTTAGCCAGACTAAAAAGGAAAAGAGTGAAGATGCAAATACAAAAAATAAGAAATGAGGAGGGGTATATCACCACTAACCCCACAGGAAAAAAAAGAGTATCATAGGAAGATACTTTGAATAATTATGTGCCAACAAGAATGATAATTTAGAGGAAATGGACAAATTTGTAGAAACTCACAAGCAGCCTACATTGGTGAAAGTAGTAATTGATGAACTCAACAGTCCATTTACAAGTAAAGAGATAGACTCAGTCATTGAAAACCTCCCAATTCAGAAGAGACCAGGACCAGACAGCTTCACACGTGAATTCTACCATATATTCCAGAAAGAGCTAACACCAATCCTGCTTAAACTCTTCCAAAAAAATAGAAGTGGAAGAACATTGGCTAACTCATTCTATCATGCCAAAATTACCCTAATACCAAAGCCAAAGAAACATGCCACAAGAAAGAAAAATTACAGTCCAAGCTCTCTAATGAACTTAGATGCTAAAATCCTCAACAAATTACTAGCTAATCACATTCAACAACATATCAAATAAATTACACACCAAGACCAAGTGAGTTTCATCCCAGGTATGCAAGGGTGTTTCAACATGAGAAAATCAATCAATGTAATACACCCCTTGAAGAGATTGAAAGAAAAAAAATCACATGATCATCTCTATAGATGCAGAAAAAAGCATTCAACAAAGTTCAGCACTCTTTCCTGATAAAAACACTGTAAAAAATAGGAATAGAAGGAAACTTTCTGAACATTATAAAGGGTATACATGAAAAACCCACAATTAACATCATCTTCAATGTTGAAATCTGATAAGCTTTCCCCCTAAGATTGGGAACAAGACAAGGATGCCCACTGTCACCACTTCTGTTTAATATTGTCTTAGAAGTGCTTGCTTAAGCACTGAGGCAAGAAAAAGATATAATACGAATCCAAATTGGAAAGGAAGAAGTAAAATTATACTATTTGCATATGAAATAACCCTATACATAGAGAGCCCAGAGAAGTCTACAACAAAGCTTCTAGAACTTACAACGGAATTCAGTAAAGTCATAGGTTATAAGATCAATGCTCAAAAAATCAGTAGCATTTCTGTACATCAGTAATGAGCAATCTGAGGAGGAAATCAAGAAAAAAAATACCATTTACAATAGTAACTAAAAGTATCATATAATTTGGAATAAAATAAACTAAAGATGTAAAGGATTTACTTACAGAAAATTACACATCACTATTAACAGAAATCAAAGAAGACTTAAATAAATGGAAGAATAATCCCTGTTAATGGATAGGAGAACTAAACATCATCAATATGTCTATCCTACCCAAACTAATCTGCAGACTTAATGCAATCCCAATAAAAATCTATACTGTATATTTAATGAATTGGAAAAACTAGCTGCTAAATTTATTTGGAAGGATAAGAGGCCCTAAATCCCCAAAGACATATTGAAAAGGAGAAATAAAGTTGATGGTATCACACTACCTGACTTTAAAACATTATACAAAACTACAGTGGTCAAAACTACATGCTATTGGAAGAAGGAGAGGCATACTTACCATAGGAAATGAATTGAGGGTTCTGAAATAGAATATATTTTATATAGAGTCATCTGATATTTGACAAGGCCACCAAGCTTACTATACTGGGAGAGAATGGCCTCTTCAACAAATGGAGCTTAAAGAATTGGATATCCATATCCAAAAGAATGAGAAAGGAACACCATCTCACACCTTATTCAAAAATCAATTCAAGATGGATGAAAGATCTAAATATAAGAGCCAAGACCATAAAGACATTGGAAGATAATGTATGGAATCATCTACAGGACTTTGTAATAGGATATGATTTCATGAACTTCACACCCAAAACACGAGGAGCAAAAGGAAAATTTAGATAAATGGGATCTCCTCAAATTTAAAAACTCCTGCACCTCAAAGGATGTTATCAAGAAAGTAGGTTTAAGATGGCCTCAGTTTAGGAGGACACTCGCTGACTTGCTCTTTGAGGATGCCTGACTGGGGGCACTCTCCTGCTCGGGGGGCGTGTGTGCTGGGGGCGTACAGAGTGAGATAATTGGGGACTTTGATATGGAGGGAGCAGGACACGAGGAAGATTGCTCACAAAAGATTGTTGATTTTTCCCCTGCCTGTGGTGGTTGATACAGATGGCTGTGCCCCACCCTTGGGTACAAAGGCTGGTTTGAGTAGCGACTCCTGCCAGCAACCCGGTAAGGGAGAACGTACTCCGAGATTGGGAGGGTTCTGGTAGAGGGTCGAGAAGGGTTTCCTTTCTGTGGATTTGGCTGCCTGGAACCCCTTGCATCTTTGGGGGACAAAATATCTGGCTTGAAGAGGCACCAGACTGAGGGGAGTGGTGAATCTGCTAATGAAGTTTGAATTAGCTAGCTGCCCAGGGATACATCCCAATTCCCGCCGGCAACCTGGTGAGAGGGAGCATTCTCTGAGAGGGGGAGGCTTCTGAAAGAAGGTGGAGAGGGGTTTCCTATCCATGGATTTGGCTGCCTGAACCCCCTCATAGCTTTGGGAACCAGATAACTGGATTGAAGCAGCACCTGGCTGAGGGGAGAGACAAATCTGCTGAGAGAGCCTGATTTACCCAAAAGCTCAACAATACTGAAATTTGGGTCCAGAGGGGGTGGAGCCAGCCAATTTTAGCATTCTGCACAGACAAGTATCCGAGCTTCCACTACCCTGCAGAGGCCAGGAAGTAGGAAGTGCTTGATTAGTTTACACAAGCCAATTTAGGGTCTGCTCAGTGAAGGGGATGGTCTAGAAGAGGACTTCTTTTGGGTCCCTTATTTCACAAACAGACAAAAAAAGACACTTTAAAAACTAAAAAAGAAATTTTTAAAACTTAGTTTAAGCACTAAAATCTGCTCCAAAAGTGGTAGATAGAACCTTGCAGTGCAACTGATTGATGAACACAGTAGGTTGAGAGGTTCCACAAGGGTCCAAGAAGGAACACTGCTCTTCCTTAGCTTTGTTTGAATGCTTGCTTGTGAGGTTGTTTGGTTTTTCTTTACTTGTTGTCTCTTACTTTCCTTTCCTCTTTTCTCCCCCGCTTCTTTTTTCTTTTATTCTTTAAATTAGGTGCTGTTACTTTGTCTCTTCTTTGCTGTGCTTCTTCTTCCATGATTTCCCATTCTCTCTCTATTGATTTTGTCTCAGAATGCTATCTCTTTTCCTTCCTTCATCTTTCTGCTTTTGGCTTGTTGTGGTGGTTCTTACATACCACTTTATTCACTAGCCCACAATTTAAGGGTGTCAATTTCTACTCTATATATTCTGTTTTCTTCTTTTTTTATTATTATTAACTTTTTCCTTTCAGCCCTTTCTTTACTCTTTCTCTCTATCCTCATCATTCTAGCCTTAGAAATCATAACATATATTTTTCTCTATTTGGTTTCCCAGTCCATTGTATGAACGCCACTTTTTTTGCTATTACTCTAAAATGCCTACATGGGTTAAATATTCATTTTCCTAAGTCTTATATGGCCCCTATCCTAACTTTTATCAATATTATTATTATCCTTCTTCCTTTCGCACATCTTTTGATTCATCTAGCCCTAAACTTTTGCCTTCAAGGGAACATAGAAAGAAGCAAGAAAATAAAATATGAAGAACAGAGTCTCAAAGAGGAAACTTAACACACACACAGAACCACCAGCTAAATAAAACTCTAGAGCAGAGAGAGAAGCTAATCAACTGAATAATCCATCAAGATAAAATGATGACTAGAGTGCAACAAAAAATAACAAACCACACTGAGAAACAGGAAGACACGAAGGAGTCCAATGAACAAATTAAAAACCATGAAGAGATGCAGAATATCATACAACTAATCAAAACTTTCCAAACAAATATCATGGACCAACATAATTAAATGAAGGAAGATATTAAGGATATTAAGAAGACATTGTGAGAACATACTGAAGAAATTGCAAACATACGTAAAACGATAATGGATATGATGATGATCAATTGCACAATCCAAGAAATAAAAAAGACACTGGATTCACATAACAGCAGATTTGAAAAGGCAGAAGAAAGAATTAATGATGTGGAAGACAATACATCTGAAATCAAACAGATAGTAGAACAGATAGATAAAAAGATAGAAAAAATCCAGCAGGGACTCAGGGATTTAACTGACAACACAAAATACAAACATACGCATTATAGGCATCCCAGAAGGAAAAGAGAAGGGAAAGGGAACAGAAGGAGTATTGAAGGATATAATGGCTGAAAAGATACCAATCCTATTGAGAGAGATGGATGTACATGTCCAGGAAGCATAGCACACCCCAAACAGTATAAATCCCAACAGGCCAACTCCAAGATATATGTTTGTCAAAATGTCCAATGCTGAAGACAAAAAGAAACACTCAAGGCAGCAAGAGATCAGAGAACCACCACATACAAGGGAAGCACAATACGATCAAATGCTGATTTCTCAGCTGAAACCTTGGAGGCAAGAAGACAGTGGTATGACATAGTCAAAGTACTAAAAGAAAAAAACTTCCAGCCACCAATTCTCTATCCAGCAAAACTGGCATTCAAAAATGATGGAGAGTTCAAAATAATTCCAGATAAACAGAAATTAAGAGAGTATGCCAATAAGCAACCTGCAATTCAAGAAATTCTAAAGGAAGTTCTACTATTTGAAAGGAAAAAACAAGGTAGAGACCTTTGGAAGAGAGTGTGAAAACAAGTAAAAAGACAAAAAGAGAAAAAAAAATATGGCATACATTAAAACAAAGAAAATATGGCTGAAGTAAGAAATTCATTGTGAGTAATAAGACTAAATGTTAACGGATTAAATTCACCACTCAAGAGACACAGATGGCAGAATGAATAGGGAAATATGATCCAATCCTTATGCTGCCTACAAAAAAACAACCTTCGATCCAGGGATTCAAGGAAGCTGAAAATGAATGGCTGGAAAACAATTTTACAAGCAAACAATAGCCAAAAAAAGGGCAGGAGTCGCTACTAATATCAGACAAAATAGATTTTAAATGCAAAAATTTTGTAAGCGACAAAGGTGGACAGTGTATATTAGTAAAAGGGGTAATCTCTCAAAAAGAGAGAACAATCATAAACATTTATGCACCTAATTGGGGTGTCCCAAAATACATGAGGCAAACTCTGGAAAAACTAACTGGAGAAATAAAAGCCTCTAAAATTATAGTGTAGGATTTTAATACACCATAATCACCATTAGACAGAGAATCAATAAAGAAACAATGGCTCTGAACAATACATTAGAGGACCTGGACTGAATAGACATATATAGAACAATACAACCAAATACAGCAGGATTTACATTCTTCTCGAGTGCATATGGATCAAACTCCAAGACAGACCACATGCTAGGCCACAGAACACTCTCAATGAATTCAGAAAGATTGAGATTATAGAAAGTAATTTCTCTGCCCACAATGGAATGAAATTGGAATTCAATCACTAATGACCAGAGAAAAAGATTAGACAAAAAGATATGGAAGTTAAACAACACACTTTTAGAAAAACAGTGGATCAAGGAGGAAATCTCAAAAGAAATCAGTAACTACCTTGAAACTAATGAAAATGACAACAAAACATATCAAAACCTAAGAGATCCACCCAAAGCTGTCCTGAGAGGGAAGTTCATATCCATAAATGCATATATTAAAAAAAAAGAGAGAGCTAAAATTGAAGACCTAACTGCACACATGGAGGCATTGGAAAAATTAACAAAAAACTAAACCTAAAGGAAGTAGAAAGAAGGAAATATCAAAGATTAGAGCAGAACTAAATGAAAAAGGGAATAAGAAATCCATAGAAAAAATAAACAAAACCAAAATCTGGTTTTTTGAGAAGATCAATAAAATTGACAAACCCTTAGCCAGACTAACAAAGAAAATCAGAGAACAGATGCAAATTCATGAAATAAGGAATGAGAAATAAGGAATGACCCCACAGAAAAAAGTATAATAAGAGGACACTTTGAAAAATTATATGGCAACTAAAATGATAATTTAGAGGAAAAGGATAAATTCCTTGAAACTCACAAACAGCCTACATCAATGAAGGAAGAATTTTTTTTTATTGTGGGTAAAAATCAGTCCAATTACAAGTAAAGAGATACTCAGTCATCAAAAAACTCCCAACTAAGAAGAGCCCAGGACCAGATGGCTTCACAGCTGAATTCTACCAAACTTTCCAGAAAGAGCTAACACCAATCCTGCTTGAGCTCTTCCAAAAAATAGAAGTCAAAGGAATATTGCCTAACTTATTCTATGATGCCAAAATTCCCCTAATACCAAAGCTAAATAAAGGTACCACAAGAAAGGAAAATTACCGAGCAATTTCTCTAATGAATCAAGATGCTAAAATCCTCAATAAAATACTTGCTAATTGCATTCAACAACACATCAAAAGAATTAAACACCATGACAAAGAGGCTTTCATCCTGATTATGCAAGAATGGTTCAATATACGAAAATGAATCAATGTAATACACCATATAAAGAGATTGAAAGAAAAAATTACATGATTACCTCTATAGAAGCATTTGAAAAAATACAGCACTTTTTCCTGATAAAAACACTGCATAATATAGGAATAGAAGGAAACTTTCTGAATATAATAAAGGGTATATATGAAAAACCCAAAGCTAACATCATCTTCAATGGTGGAATTCTAAAAGCCTTCTCTCTGAGATTGGGAACAAGACAAGGATGCCCACTACCACCACTTTTATTTAACACTGTCTTAGAAATACTTGCTCAAGCACTGAGGCAAGAAAAAGATACAAAAGGCATCAAAATTGGAAAAGAAGACCTAAAAATTTCATTATTTGCAGATGACATTATCCTCTATGTAGAAAGCCCTGAGAAATCTACAACAAAGCTTCTAGAACTTATAAAAGAGTTTAGTAATGTCGCAGGCTATAACATCAATGCTCAAAAATCGGTAGCATTTCTTTACACCAATAATGAGCAATCTGAGGATGAAATCAAGAAAAAAATACCATTTACAATAGTAACTAAAAGAATAAATACCTAGGAATAAATTTAACTGAAAATGCACAGGACTTATATACAGAAAACTACACAATACTGTTAAAGGAAATCAAAGAAGACTTTAGTAAAATGGAAGAATATTCCCTATTCATGGATAAGAAGACTAAACAGGGGGATGGATGTGGCTCAAATGGTTGGGCCTCCATCTCCCACATGGAGGGACCTGGGTCTGATCCCTCGGACCTCCCGGTAAAAAAATTTAAAAAAAATTAAAAAAAAGAAGACTAAACATTGTCAAGAGAAGATGTCTATCCTAACCAAACTAATCTACAGATTTAATAAAATCCCAATAAAAATCAACACTATTTTTTAAGGACCTGGAAAAACTAACTACAAAATATATTTGGAAAGATAAGAGGACCTGAAAAGCCAAAGCTCATTGAAAAAAAAAATGAAGTTGGAGGTATCACACAACCTGACTTTAAGACATACTACAAAGCTACAGTGCTTAAAAAGGCATGGTATTTGCACAAGGATAGACATACTGACCAATGGAACCAAACTGAGTGTTCTGATATAGATCCTCGCATATACCATCATCTGATATTCAACAAGGCCACCAAGCCAACTCAGTTGGGAGAGAAAAGCCCATTAACAAGTGGTGTTTGTAGAACTGGATATCCATATCCAAAAGAATAAGAGAGGAATAGCATCTCACACCTTATACAAAAATCACCTCAAGATGAATCAAAAATCTAAATATAAGAGCCAAAACCATAAAGACCTTGGAAGATAATATATGGAAGCACCTACATGACTTGTAATAGGAAATTGTTTCATGAGCTTCACACCCAAAGCATGAACAGCAAGAGAAAAAATCGATAAATGGGATTTCATCAAAATTAATAACTTCTGCCCCTCAAAGGACATTATTAAGAAAATAAAAATGCAGCCTACCCAATGGGAGAAAATATTTGGCAACCATATATCTGATAGGAACCTAATATCATGCATATATAAAGAAATCCTACATCTCGAAAGTAAAATGACAAACATCTCATTTTAAAAATGGACAAGTGACCTGAAAAGACACTTCTCCAAGGAAGAAATACAAATGGCTAAAAAGCACATGAAAAAATGCTCAACATCGCTAGCTATTAGGGAAATGCAAATCAAAACTACAATGAGATACCATCGGATACCCATCATACTGGCAGCTATTAAAAACACAGCAGGCTATATGTGTTGGAGAGGATGTGGAGGAATAGGAACCCTCATCCAACCTGGTGGGATTATGGAATGTTCCAGCAACTGTGGAGGACAATTTTGCAGGTCCTCAGAAAACTAACAATAGATCTTCCATATGATCCAACGATTCACCTGCTGGGTATATATCCAGAAGAATTGAAAGCAAAGACTCGAACAGATATATGCCCACCAATGTTCATAGCGGCATTATTCACTATTGTCAAAAGTTGGAATCAACCCCAGTGCCCATCAAAAGACGAATTGATAAACAAAATGTGTTCCATACATACAATGAAATATTACTCAGCTGTAAGAAGGAATAAAGTGCTAACACATGGAATAACATGGATGAATCTTGAAGACCTTATGTTGAGTGAAGCAAGCCAGGCATTGACAGATGAACAGTACATGACCTCACTGATTTAAATTGAGGAAAGTGAGCAGTCTTGAAGAACCATTGTCTGAAAGATAGGTTAATGAGAGAGAAAGAGAAGAGAAGGTTGTGAGCCATCACCCATATGGACATAATCTATTGTAAAGAGATAGAGTATAGTTGCATAATGAAGGATAGGACAGGTGGGTAGTGATATTATTAGGTTTGGTTGTGGAGGGTTGACAAGTTTGTAGATTAGAAAGGGTGGGTTAGAATTCCCACGATTCTGGGGGGAGAGATGGGAGAGGGACCAGGTGAACATGGGATTTGTGGATATGAGGTTGAAAGTGCAGGAGTGGGAATGCTCTTATGGCAATATGACAAGGAAATGTTAACGGTTTATGGTGTAGGTTTGGGGGCATTCTGGATGGGGCACATCTGGAGTAGGTTTCTGGAAAGTGTGTGAGTGTTCATCCTGTGTTTTGTTGGGGAGTGGAGATCCACATGGGGTGTGCGAAGGAGGTGGACCCCATCTTTGGGAGGACGAATTCACCCTGAAACAGACAGGTGTGTCTCTTAGGAGCAAAGATGAATCCTAATAGGGGAGGACAATCAGCATGTCAAGACCTTTTGCTGCATGTAACTATGAATCTTGTCATCCAATGAGTCAAGACAGGGGGGTGTCATGTGCCCCAGTGGGATTGGGAAGAAGGGACAGGAAAGATCAAACAGGGGGTATTTAGTGGTCAGGGGAAATGCTTTTCATTACCTTACAGTGATGGACAAAGGACATGGTAAATATCAAAAATTATTAAACTGTATCATCTAAGTTGTAAACTATACTGGAAACCATTGACAATGTTTAGTAGCTATGTTTCACTACCTGTATATCAGTTATAACAATGCTACCATCCACATACAAAAAGGTTTTAATATGGGGTGAGGGAAGGGGGAGGAGATTGGGTATATGAGAGTCTCTAGTATTCTGTGTGTGACTTTGTTGTGACCTGAAACTTCTTTGAAAATTAAATGAAAATTTGGGAGACCCTGGGGAGTGAGAGGGGAAAGGTGACACGGTACAGACTGGACATCTGATAATGCAATGATAAAAGGAAAAATGATTTTTAAAAATTTAAAATTTTTTTGTTTTTTCCCACTTTTTGAATATCCCAATCTTTTAATTTTATTTATTTTTATTTTTAGTGTTTTTCTTTTTAAGTTTCCATGTATTTTATCTCTTACATTTAAACTTATCATTATTATTTCATTTTCCTATTTATTGTATTTGGCTATCATATCAGCTTCATCTTCAGGGAAGGTTTAGATCACAGAAGGGTTACAATGGGAGCAGGAGAGGATCATTATTGGGGTGTCTGGGATGGTGGTTTCATGGGAGGAAGATCACCTGAATATACATGAAAGATTTATGAAATTCTTCAAATGATCAAGTGGTTGGGCATTTTCACAGTGGTTGAGAATCACTCAATAAATGGGAAAATACTGAATATCCAGCCTAGAGAACTCTGCCACATTCTCCAAAGGAGCAGCAAAAGTCCCCTGAGTACAGGGCCAGTGTCTGGAAAAGGAGGATGGTCCACTAATGGGTTATAGTTATTGATGACTAGCCTTACGAGTCTTTTCTCTTGTAATTGAATCTTAGCCTACTGTTATGGGGTGCCTAAGGGTTGCCACCTGAGAGCCTCCTTCTTGCTCAAATGTGCCTCCCTCTAAGCCAAACTCAGCATATGAATGCATTACTTTCCCCTCAGTATGGGACATGACTCCCGGGGATAAGCCTCCCTGGCAATGAGGGATTAATACCAAGTGCCAACTGGCAATATGATTGGAAAAAGACCTTGAATAAAAGGGGGAAATGTAAAGACAAATTGGTTCCTTGTGCCAATATCATGACTTTTGATCACTGTAGCTTTGCAGTATGTTTTAAAGTCAGGTAGTGTGATTCCTCCAATTTTCTTTTTTTTTTTTTTCAATACATCTTTGGCTTTTTGGGGCCTATTGCCCTTACAAATAAATTTCAGAGTTAGTTTTTCTAATTCAGTAAAATATGCTGTGGTGATCTTTACTGGGATTGTGTTAAATCTGCAGATCAGTTTGGGTAGGATAAACATCTTAATGATGTTTAGTCTTCCTATCCATGAGCAGAGAATATTCTTCCATTTATTTGTCTTCCTTGATTTCCTTTAATAGTGCTGTGTAATTTCCTGTGTATAAGTCATTTACATCTTTATTTAAATTTAGTCTTAGGTACTTGATTCATTTAATTGTTATTGTAATGGGAATTTTTTTTGATTTGCTATTCAGATTGTTCATTATTGTTATACATAAATACTATGGATTTTTGAACATTGATCTTATAACCTGTGACTTTACTAAAATTTAGACTAGTATTATAGGTTGCTTAAGAGTTACTCCCTGAGAGCCTCCTTGTTCCTGAGATGTGGCCTCTCTCACAGTTGTATTCAGAATATAAATGCAATAAATTCTATTCAGTGTGAGACTTGACTCCTGGGGATGACACTCCTTGGCAATGAGGGATTACTACCAAGCACCAACAAGCAATGCAACTGGAAAAAGACCTTGACCAAAAGGGGGTAAAGGAAAAAAACAAATGCATTTATATGGCTAAGAGGCTTCAAAGTCAGTAGGAAATTCATTCAAGAGGTTATGATTGTACACATTTCAGCAGCATCTCATTGACAGCCAAAGTAACACTACCTAAAATAATTGAGCTCCAGAGGACCCTGGAGACACCTGACACTATAGTCAGGGCAGATAGCTCAGAAGTTTGGTGCCTTGCCAATGAGCTCTACTTTGGCATTTATGCTCCCCAGGGTGACAGAGTAAGACTCAGTTGTGTTTACCGTACAAATGGCTCTATTGACCCTTATTTTGAACCTTTAATTAATACTAAAGTTGGTATGTGTACATCCAAAATACTTAAATCTTTATGGTGTCCATGTGCCAGCTGTGTCCTGACCCTCAACTGAGTTGCAACAACCTACTCTCCCATTCTTTGTACTCACCCAGGAAATCTAAGAAGGAGGAGATGATGGACAACCAACATACCAAGGTCATGTGAGGGTCTACAACTTCAAGCAAGAGAGTCCCATCCATCAGCCATTTGAGATCTAGGCTCTTTCTCAACTAGAGGTGGAATGGGCATCACCATCCCAGAGTCCTCAGAACTGAGGAATGAACTATGGACTAAAGTAGGCTTACTGGAATACTATAATAGACTTATTGTGATTTTACAATAAGAAATTATATCATTAATGTGGATTCTGTGGCCACTGGAGGATCTGAGAGCAGAGAGGGAAAACACACGGGTGTTTTCAGGACTTGGGAATCATCCTGAATGGCATTGCAATGACAGATACAGGCCATTATGTATCTTGCTATACCCTACAGAATTGTGTGGGAGATAGTATAATCTGCAATGTAAACTTTAATCCATGCTTAGTGGCAATGCTTCAAAATGTTTTATCAATTGCAATGGCTGTATCACACTAATAAAGAATGTTGTTAATGTAGGAAAATGTGAGAGGAGTGGGGAGTGGGGTATATAGGTATTACCTATATTTTTCATGTAATATTTATGTAATCTAAGTGTCTTTTTTAAAAAAGTTAAAAAACAAATGACTAAATTTATCCTTACCATCAATATCTTATCCAAGGTGATAAAAGTTGACATTATAGATAATGGTATTTTTTATAAACTAAGAGGGACATAATGCAGTTCTTTAGTATTCTTCTCAAAAATACATAACCTGAAATTATTTAAGAGAAACTTCAGACAAATGCAAACTGAAGCTTATTCTATAAAATAGTTGTAATATCTTTAACAGTCATGGTCATGCAAGATAAGGACTTAAAATCTGTCTTAACAGTGTTTGAAAGGGAAAGTCTAAGGTCATTAATATTACTAGAAGGAAACCTAAAAACTCTAGCTTGGGACTGTATAAGATAGTGTAACCTCATGTAAAACATGAATATCAGTGGTATTGCATATATAAGACTGTTTTTACAAAATAGAAATACAAATACAGTAGAGAGAAGGAAAAAGAATAGCAGCTATGTATGGCAGGGGAAGCACAGAGAGATTGAGAGGTGATGAGTTTTGTTTCTTTGTGTTTATTATCAGTATTATTATTATTATTGTAATAATGAAAATGATCTAAGAATGACTGAAATGATGAAAGTGCAAAGATGTGATTACACCAAATACAACTGATTGAACACTTTGCATGGGTTTATGCCTTATTAATATGTACCCTAAAACTGATTTATTTAGAAAGAAAATAACTTGTCCCAAATCGGAGAAGGCTAAAAAGGCATAACTACTAAATTCAATCTGTGATCTTGGATTGCATAATGGATCAAAAAAAAGTAGGGAGGCATTACTAGGACAATGTTTGACATTTTAAAAATATCTGAATATAATCAGCAATATTAATTTCCTGTTTTTCATCATGGTCCTGTGATTATGTAAGATGTTAACACTTAGGGAATCTGGGTGAAAGAAATAGAGGAGTATTGTAAGGTACTTTTGCAAAAATATCGGAAAGTAAAATGTTTGAAAAAAAAATAAACTAAAACTGTAAAAACATTAAGGCAATTGCAGTTCCTGATCATATGCATAAAGAAAATACAGAGAAATGATCCGTTATCATGCTGGTGAAGGACAGCACATAAATGATAATGCCACTATGAATAAAGAGCTCAATAGGAAATTATCAATAAATAAATCCCTTCATCAAATTAAATAAATTTTCATTATTGCTAAAATATGGCATTTTTCATTTTGGAAATAGTAATATGCAAACCATTATATTTCCAAATCTGGATAAAATACATATTTAGTGTCATCAGAGTAACAATATTTGGAAACATTAAAAAACATTAAAGAATTTAACTATGATACCTAAGAAAAAATAGAATGAATATTAAGTGTGTATTTGCTTCCATGATTTTGATGGTTTTTAAATAATGGGGACAATACTGTGATTTTATCATCCAAATATCTGTTGATGTTTTTATATTTTTCAGATAGTTAACTATTTGTGCATAACATATAATAAACTCAATATATAGAAAATCAGAGGAATGTATCAGAATTCACCTTCATGGGACATTCTTAGACCAGAACATAAACATAATTCGCTTTGTTATTTTCTTACTTTTTATGTTGCTGTTGTGGTGGGAAACTTCTTGGTCCTGTCTTCATTCAATGAATCTTTCTTTTTCATCAACCAATGTGCTTTTCCTCAGCCATTTATCATCTGTGGATATCTGCTATCCCCTGCATGACTCTCAAACTGATAATTGATCTGCTAATGGAGAAAAAGAATCTCCTTTGGTAATATCATGCTTAGGTGTTTTCCATGCTCTTCTTTGGAATGACTGAAATCTTCATCCCTGTAGACATGGCCTTTAATTATTGTGTTGCCATCTGCAACCACTCTACTATGTGATTACCATGAACAGGACAGGATGCAGTCTCCTAATGATAGCTACTTGGGCTAGCAGGGCTGTTCATTCCTCCATCCAGTTTTCTGTCATAATTTAGCAAGTCTTCTGTGGCCTCAATGAAATAATTCACTACTATTGTGCAATTTTCCTTTTTATGAATGTTTCCTCTACTGATAACTGCATCACTGATATCCTGTGGTTGTCAACACAGGAATATTTGTTTTAATAACCTTTTTCCTCTTCTTTTAGTCTTATATCATTACATTATTCACTTGAAGAAATCACTCAGCTGAGGGAAGATGAAAAGCCCTCTCTACATATGGTCTCAAATCACAGTATTAGCATAATTTTTTGGGGGTGGGGGGCGTTAATATTTGCCTATCTTAAACCTCCTGCAACCTTCACTGAGGATAATGTATTTGCACTACTTTATATCATCATTATTCTGATATTTAATCTTTATCTATATATTGAGAATTTGGAGTTGAGGAAGGCCATAAAAAGAGTTTGGTGTAAAAAGATATTATCAGAAGAAAAAAAAATAATTGATTTTCTCTACTCAATATGCTAAACAACTTTATGTTGGAGTAAAGTGGACTTGGAAAAATACAGTTCTCTCAGTTGTCAGATCATTGGAATCAACTCCCTAATTTCATAAATGTCATAAAGAGTGAATTAGAGAATTATAAGTCAAATGACAATTTCTTATGTGGGAGTGAATTGAATAGGAGTATATCAATATGAAACATGAAAAGGGACTGTTAGAAATAAACTCTTGCATCCTGAGTTTGTATGTGTTCAAACACAGAATGTCCCATTTTGGCCCTTGCTTATCACTACCCCCACTAGGCCACAGAACATTCCTTCCCCAATGGTCGGATACTTCTCAGGAACATTATGCCCTACTCTAATCTAGCTAACTTAGTACTTTCCCACACTATATTTTCATGCCACTCCCCTGTGCCCTTTCTGTAAACCTGCCCAGTTTTCCCAGCTCAAATGGAGCACTCCCAACCTGTGTGTTTGGGCTCAAGTCTCTCTTCAGATCTCTGCTATGCTGGCACCCTAAAAAACTTGTGCCTGAGTCTTGGTCTGTCACTACTTTTAAGCTGGGATCTAACAGTGACTGTGTCCTATAGCCTTATATGTGAGCTTTAAGTGGATTTTAATAATCATTTTTAAGTGAACATTATACTTGCATGCCAGGTAACATTTTGACATTTTGTAAAAAATTGAGGAAATTGTGGTTTTCAGAAAATTAAAGACATATAATATTGAGCTTTATTTGCTTATCATATATTTGACTAAAATATGAATGATGCCATCTTAAATAAATTATATAGTGAATAGATCAGAATTTGGCTTAAATTGTGAAGGAAAAGTGGTCCTTTTGCTGCCTTAAAGAGTTATAAAGACAAAGAATTGAAAGGCCTGGAGGCTCTTTATATTTCTGTTATAGTGTTTTTTACATCATATATATTCAGAATGTGGAAGGACAGGATGAGAAAATTAATAGTGCATATCCATTTCCAATAGACCTCCATTTGATAAATAGATACACGGCTATGTGTTGGAGATGAAATTACATATCTCAGTTCATCTTGATATACAAAAAGGAGAAATGAATTAATTCACCATCCCAGTAGACAGGGAATAGTAAAAAGGAAATTATGTTTTTAAAAATGTTTGATTTAGCATCACTTTTGCATATATTTATTTCGTATTTTGTAAGAGAAAAGGAGTAAAAACAATTTTGTGTTGTATTAAAATATATAACACCATGGTACATGTATAAAACACATAACTGTAGATTTTGGGAAGAGTAGATTTTTGGAAAAGATTTCCTAGAGAAGCCAGAAAGAAACATAAGAAAATATTTTTATTATCAATGCATACAAATAAACTGGATCTACATGAAAATGAATAGAATATATAAGGTATGGACAATGGTGAAACCTTAACAAAGGAATTATACAAAAAATCCCTGAAGATTATCTGAAAACAAATTCTCCAGAAGTTTATTAACAATGTTATTGGCAATATAAAATGAAACAGAAAGAAAGGGAAAGGAAATCATCTGAGAAACAATTCATAGCAGAATTATATTAGAGAGGAATTACATATTTTATCATTTGGGCAAAGTATTAATAAAGAAATAAATATTGTGCTACCTTAGGCCATTTCTCTATCATATCAAGTGTATGAAACAATATAGCAATGGCCAAGTGTTTTGAGAGAAAAAGTTTGAGATAAATATTTTTCTTACTCCAATTGTATTTTATCTATGCAGGAAAGAAAAGATACCTTCAATTTGCTTGGTTTGTTAATATATCCTATCTGTATGTTCTTTCTGACAAATTTATGTTTTTACTATTTATTTAAAAAGGTTAATAACACTGTAAGTGATGAATCAAAAAATATTATGAAGACGAAGTAAATGATTGATGTATTTTGTCTGCATTCTCAAAAACTACAGGTAATAGCACTGGGAAATTACACTTACATTGAACCAAGATTCTGTAGGGCTTGATTTAGTTGAACTCATTTCCAATTGACTTTGGCAAAATCAGCAAACTTCCATGTGCTATACTTTGCACTCATAATATCAAAATGAGAAGAAAAGTTATCAACACCACTTAAATAGGAAATGATAGAGTTTGCATGTGAAACATAATTGATTAGTGGATAAAGTACATGTGTATTTATTATTTAGAGCATTATAAATGTCTAGCAGAAGTGATACAACTATTTCCATTTTATATAGCTTGGTACCAATGGTGATTTCTTCTAAAACTTCTTGTAAAAGAAATCTACAGAGATGACACCATGTTATTTAGGGAAACATAAATCATAATTCTCTAAAAGTAAAAAAATTGTGCCATACCTATATAATACAAGCACTTGAATTGAGTAAAGCACATTCAATTTCTATTCAGAGCTGCCCAAATTAACTTCCTACTCAAACTATCCAAAAATATTTTATGAATAATCTTATGCAGAATTTTTATTCATGTCTAATAGAAGCCTTTACACAAAACAAGTTCTTCTTTTTAAACTGCTTTTGCTACTATTGTGCTTCTGTTCTTATTAATTAAATGTCAATTCCTCATTTTTAGCTCATACCTTACTACGTTTTCATTGCTAAGAATTTCCTAATAAAAGCAAGCTCAAGGACCCCTTTAGTAATCCTTATAACTGGCAGTATAAGTAAGAAAAATAAATTATTTGATGAATCATTGATCCCATTTTGCATTTGGCCTAGGATTTTATTAATTTCTTGAATTACATCACCAAATAAATTATATTTTTCTCTGGCAAGATAGTGTCCATTAAGCCACAAGTTAAAATGCCATAATATTATTTAATAAAACTGTGGGATCATGATATGAAGGAATAAAAATATATATTATGTTCATATATGTGAAAATACAAGATAAAAAAGAACAAAATATTTTAAAATGTGAGTGTAATTATCACTGTAAATAGATAAGAGCAGTTGTATTTTCTGCCTTTTTGAAGATTTAGTGAACCCATAACAACTAAAAGAATAATTTGAAAAAATTTCTTAGAGTGCAAACCCAATTTTGTTGTATCCATATGTTTATATAAGATATGCTACATAGGGGGATAGCACATTTTATATACATTAAAATGAGTATTTTTTTAAAAAGAAGCCAGAATATAAAGACATAATTGATATTTATTTCAATTGCAGAAGTGATGGAAAACCGTTGAAGCAAATATGATTCTAGGATGATGGTAAGGCTAGAAAAATCCAGAGAGAAGGGGAAGTTCAGTGAGGATCCCTGGAAATATTTTTTTCTCCCTGAAGAAGAGTAACAACTATTAAAACATAACCTAGACTGGTTGAGATGTTTAGTAGAAAAGAATAATAGAAATGTTAAAAGCAGATTTGTTTCAGGATTATACAGAAGTGCCTGAACTGGAAAATGAAAAACAATATCCTAGATTTGATTTCAAGTTAATTCTTTGTAGGCAAATCAAACCTCAAATACTAGTTTGCTTCACTGAATTAGACAATACATTAGACTTGACTTGAATATTTTGGCTCCTTTAAACTATGGAATAGAATATATAAAGAAAAGTAACAAAAAGTTACAGTTGAATTGTCCCTGAATCAAGTAGATCAAGTTCCACTTTTGGAGCCCACATTATAGAACTTTCATATTTTAATCCTTCATTTTCCCTAGAATTAGCTATTCCTTTGAATTTTATTGGCCATCTCTACTGAAGCAAGCTAGTTTATGGAAAGAAAAGATGAATCTAAAACCTTGCAGAAAACCATGGCAGTGAAACATGTGGCCATGGAATTCCACCTGGAAATCCTCTATGATAAAGATCCCCACCAGAAAGCTACTGAAAGAACCTACAAAAGTTTTACTTGATCAAGGAAGATTTCCTTGATCAAGGAAAAGCTCTGGATAGTCTCAAAGGGGCTTCTCATTGGGGCCTCACCTAGTGTTATTGATGGGTGGAGTAATCAATCAAAATAGCAAACAATTGGGACCGCTCCATAGAACACTAGCAAGTAGGAGAAATCATTAATGGTTAAAAAAAAAAACATTAACAGAGGAGAAATCATCCCTTTTTCTCCCTTCTCTCTCTGGACCAGCCCACAAGTATACCTGAGAACCCATAATCAGCTACTGTCTCCACTTCTCTCATTTTCTCAAAAAACTACTGACCTAACTAAACTGGCATTTTCTTAAATTATTTTATGTAACATAATCAAGAACCCAGAGGAAAACCAGTAACACTACTTGGAAGGTGAACTTAGACATGATTTTCTCATGGATGATCTTAGTGCCCATACCATTGGTTTGCTTTGAAGACTTAATAAAATGCTTGGGTAGGGGAAAAGTGTACAAGTGCTCAGTAAGCATTTGCTATTATTTTTTTGCTCATACAGCACATCAGAAGATAGGATTAACTTTGCACACATAAGTGAAGAAGAAAATTAAGAAAAAGAAAGTAAGGAAATAAGAGGTTGGCAGAGAAACTTAAGATACAGTCAAGTGTTGTTTTTTTTTTCCAATTTATTTTGATATGGATTTTCTAATTCATGAAAAATAAGATTGAGTTTCTAGGTTTGCAATTACTTTAGGAAATCTACTAAAATGGTATTTGGAAATAAACAAAACCTATTATAATGCTCTCAGAGAGAAAAATAAAACCACTTTGCAGACAGATGTAGATCACTACCTAATATGTGATCCTAAAGCTATTATTTTCTCCTCAGACAGTATAAAGGAAACTAAAGAAAGGAAAACACCCTCAAAGAAAAAGCCCCAAAAATTTCTTTTCTGAAAGAAACAATTTGCACATAGGAGGAACATTAAATCATTGAGCCCAAAGAGGAATATCTAGTGAGTAAGAGGCTTAAATCACAGGAAGCAAGGCTAATTGTAAGTTGCATACTATTTATAATCCAGAGTCTATCTTTGTTCATTGGGACTGATAAGTTGAATCTAAAGGAAATCTAATTAATGAGTTGATTATTTGGAAGGTAGTTCCAAAAATATGCAAGGGATAGTTAATGTCATAGAATATGAATAAGAGAAAGGTAATTTTTGAATTTTCTCTTTACCCAGTTTTTAGAAAATCATGTGCATATGGATACCTCTATGAATATTTATCGAAATGCAGATATAATTTGATTTCTTGAATATTTAAATTATTCTACATGTCTTCAAACTATTGCTTTGAGTATATGACCTTCCATTATTTGAATGAATACTTTTTGAGTGACATGAGCCAGTTTTCCCTCTAATGATCCATAGTTTTCATCTATGGTATGAGGAATTAGAAAATCCATATTATTAACATCATGAATAGTGGGGAATTCAAGAATCTGAAGTTTAAAAATCTGAAAATTAAGAGAATAACCAGCATTTCATTGAGGAATGAGAGAAATCAATGAGAGAAAAAGCATAAGAATGGATCCACAATAATTGAAGAAAGATTAGAAACTGTGTCTTAAATTATTTCTCTTCCCTCCCTGTATATGATATAAGCATTATTTATTTTTTACTTCCTAATATGCATGATTAATTATTAAACAGAGTTGAATACAGGGTTAATCTCTGATTTTCATAGACTTATTTGTTTTGTGATTAGTGAAGCCAGCTTGTAATATAGGGAATCAATATATGGATCTGGAACCCAGCAATAAGTCCATGTGGACATCAATACACCAAGACGGCTGCTTGAAGACCCTCACAAGATTTCTCCTGGAAGCCAGGAGAAGCCCCAAATAGTCTTCAGAAGCCTTATAATTTGGCCTTCCTGGGGGATTGATGGGTGGGATAATCAAACAAAATAGTAGACACCTGGAACTCCTCCCATGCCATTAGCAAAGTGGTGGAATAATTAACAGTTTAAAAAGCTGCCAAGAAGTTCAAATTGCTCTCCTGCTCCTGGTTCCTGGCTCCCGCCCTGCTCTCAGCCTTTGTGGCTTCTGTGCCCTGCTCTCTCCATGTCCCCCCTGCATGGATCAACACACAAATAAAACCTGGGCATTTATAATCTATAATGGGAAAATGTAGTCTATAAATCAGCCCTCTTTATCACTCTTCAGCCCCTTACTTTTTACCAGGGACCTGTGATCTGTTATTTTCTCCCATTTCTCTTCCCTCCCTACCTTAATAAATTACTGGTCTAACTAACCCAACATGCTCTGAAATTCATTTCTGAAGCATAAGTCAAAAACCTAGATTAAATTCTATAACCTATTTGGTGAGTCAGGCCCCAGACATTATTGGCCTACAGTCTATTTAATGTCTTATTTTGCTTATCCATTTTAAACAGGTTCACCTATGAGCCTCCACAGGATGAATTCCCAGGAAGGAAGAGGCTGGGTCATGGGAATTCTATGTGTCCATGCCCTTTGTTCAGGCTTGTGAGACCTGACCCCGGCCAGGAGAGCTGGGGCAAAGGGCAGGTGCTCAAAGTGGGGCCCTCCCAAGACAGAGGTCCCCCAGCCAAGTGCTGCTGGGTGCTGCAAATCTTTTCAAAGACTGTTTAGCAGCCAGGTGGTTTTGCCCTCAGGCCATTGCCTTCTATCACCCTCTCACCTTGGCCATGGCAAGGCAATGACTCAGAGTTGGGGGCTTGCCCTCCATGGGTCCACGCATTTGCAGACACACCTTAGTCAGTGGCAAGCAGGGCCAAGATGGATGCTGTGGGATTTCCCTTCCCAAGGGGGTCACAGGCCAGGATTCCTCTCATAATTAACCTTTACCCGTGTTTTACCTTCCTAATGCCTACCACTGAATTTCTCATTACAGGTTTGTGTTAAAATGTTTACTCTCTAATCACTTAAAGGACTTTTGGTGGCTTGTCTAACTGGGAAACTACTAGACAAGAAATCCTTTTTTTTTTTTTTTTGGTGGTAGTAAATAATTCATTTACAATCAATAGTATTTGGTATAATCACATAGCTTTGCTTTCATCACTTCAATTATTATTAAAGCATTTTCATTACTTCAATAATAATAACAAAATCAAACAGTAAACAAGAAATTTCTTCACCTCTCAATCTCTCTGTTTCCCCTTCTGTACATAGCCACTATTTCTAGCTATCCTTGCACAATTATTTATTTATTTATTAGGCAGTTTTGTTGATATATATTCACATACCATATAATGTATCCAAAGCATATAACCAATGGCTTTTAGTATAATTACAATATTGTGCATTCATCATCACACAAAGTTTAGAACCATTTCATTATGCCAGAAAAACTCCAGTCTCTGTAGCATGCCTTTCCCAGCATGAATCAATTTATAAAGATGAAATTAGAATGCTTTTTAAGGCCTCTGTAAGAATAAGAAGAAGGAGCACAATTCAACTTGGTAGCTTCCATTGAACACTGACCCTGAGAGCTGTTTGGTGTGTCTCCCAAGTCCACAACAATCCCGGCAATGCCTGCAGGTAGGGTCTCTGATTCCTGAGGTGTCAGAAACCAGAGACATAACTCTGAATGTCCTTCAAGACCTAAGAAATCTTAGGCACTTCGATTCAGAGAGCAGCCTAAACATCCTCTGAACTTATCTCAGATGTTTTGGTTTGGGTAACAGTGCAGTCAGTCTCAGACCCTGAAGTGCTGAGAAGCAGAGCAGTAATTCTGAATGACACCAAGAAATTCCTTGGTCGCATCCATTCAGAAAGCAGCCAAATGTCTTCTGAGACTTATCTCGGATGCTTCAGTTTGGGGCAACTGCTATGTTTCCCACAAGTCAGCTTGAGTGCTTTGATATGAATTTTGGGGTTTCAGACAGATCCCAAGACCTAGGGTGGCCACAGGGAGGCTTGTGAGCCCTGGCTTCTGGAATTCAAAGTGCTGGAACCAGAGCATCAGCTCCAAATTTGGGGTGGTGGACATTTTAGTCAGACTTGGCTCTGGGACACCACATCAGTTGACTAAAAAGTGATTCTTCATTCTTCATTCTTCCTAGAATAATGGGCATGGTCTCTAGCCCACCATTAAACTCCCCATATTCTTCAAAAGAATAAGAAAATTCTACCTACTGCTGGTCTGCATGGCCACAGTATAGCTGAGATCAGCCTCTGTATAAGAACCTGAATTCCTGTTAGATCAGTGTAAAAGTGAATAGATAGAACTGAGGGCCAGAAACCTCATGTCATGTCTCCTTAAAGAAATGAGGAAATACACCTCAAACTTCAACTAACTCCCTGTTAGAAAGAGCCTTCTCAATTTAAACTCAGTTGTGCCTATAAAAGGTATGAATAGAGGTCAAGAACCAAACCGGTTACTAAACTTTTCCTGGAGAATAAAAAACCTCATGTGCCATCAATTAGGATCAAAGAGTTCCTAGAAATGCTAAGGGTATAAAGTTCTCTCTTCTCTTTTAATCTGTGCTTAACTATGTGTTCAACTTTAAAATCTGTTTTTAACTTTATCAGTTTGATTTTTCCTAGGGAATCATATTTGTGGTTCACCTGTTACAAATTGGATAACAGTGAAAGTTAACCTGAAAATGAGTCTTTCAATGTCAATACTGCCTTGCGAGTGGAGTTGATGTATAAATTACAAGTAGAATTTGTTCAACTGCTAGAAAAGCAGAAATCTTAACAAAGTTTTTACAAATTCCACTGGATGTTAATTATAGTCTCAGGTAAATTAACCAGACTATGTGATTGTGGTAAATTATAAAGCGTTTACAAAAAGCATCTTCTAAACTGAAGCATTTTAATGGCTAATTCCAAGAAGCCATTACTAACTAAAAGGCTAAACTGTTTTTAATGGCAAAAAGTAACTTCATAGAAGTGAAACCTGTCAGAAGCCACATCAATGTGCATATTCAAGTGGTAGTATCAAAAGATACTCTTGATTGCATTGGAAATCTTCAATTTTCATTTTTTAAAAAATGGAAAGTAGTTTTTCCTGTACTGCTAAAATAAAATGCCTGCTACTTCACGTCTTCATGGTAAAAGTGTATAAAAATGAAGGAATTGATTTCAGCATTGTCAAATTCTCTTGTGCATTCAACAGAGGCCTTCAATACACTGTAGGTTGCCTCTCCATTTGAGTTACTGGCGAGGTTGGTCACTCACCCCTAAAACAATAAAGGTAACTACTACATCTCTGATTGTGCTCCTGAAGTGGATAGAGACTGCATTCCAGTTTCAATCTCCTGCAGCAGCCAACGATGGCTCAATATAACCAAATGTACAATGGATATCACCTCGAGACTGGTACTATTTCATAGCACTGAAGGGTGCTATGCACCAGACCAGTAGAATACTGGAACCTACTTTCCTAGCTTCTCTCTAGGGTCAGTGGTGCTGCAGCATGCTGGCTGTGTGAAAGACATACCGAATGGAACAATGATCACCAGAGTACTGTGAGTAGAACTTAAACACAATTGGCATTATGGCCTGCTCCCATGGAGAGATAACATGTAAAGTATTCCAAACCTGGAACCTAAATCTATTACTTTTAGCTCAAAGAAAAAATCTTATACATTGGGTAGTGCATTAATTAATATTAAGTACTGTACCTATATCTCTCCTACTCTAGATACATGCTTGATGATTATGGTGATATCTTTTCTATTCTAGATCATATGCAGAGGGACAATGAACATGTCAAAAGTCTTGGTAAACTTCATTTTCTAAGTAGTTAATGAACGTGCTTAACCCTCGTCCAAAAAGGACTACGATACGGTATAGTCCTATTCATCATATCTGAAGTCTTCTTCTTCGCAGGTTAAGCACCTGTACCAGTACCTAATGTTCCAAAGTATACCCTGGATTAACAAACCAAGGCAGCTAGCATGGGGTTCACTGTAGAAGCTGATGGGTGGCTAGTTAAGGACATTCAAGTCTATCTGCCAGGAACAGCACAGTGGAAGTTCCTCCATGGACTTCACCAAGCCACTAATCATGGGAGGGATGCCCTAACCAGCTTAGCTAAATGGGTTTTTGAAGGACAGTGCCTAGTGAAAACAGTCAAAAAGTTACCAGGAGTTAATAACTCAAACAACTGGCATTATTAATTGCATACATCCTCCCCCCCCCTTAAATCCCCCTGGACAGATGCATGGATCACATCCTAAGAAAGACTGGCAGATAAATTTCACCCACATGCCATCCTGTCAGGGATAAGCATTTCCCACCAGAAGGGAAATGGCAAATGAGGTGGCTAAGACCCACTTCAACTTAGCCCCTTTGAGATGATCCATGGACAATCTTTCCTCAACAAGGAACTGGAAACCAGGTTCTGATCAAAACTTCAGAAAACAGGTCTCTCAATAAGAGCCAAAGTGGAAGGAACTTTACTCTACAGTTCTGATCACTCCCACAGGTATTAAAGTTAAAGCAATTTTCATCTTGGTGCACTAAACCTGAGGGAAGCCAGCTGCCCAGGAAAGTGCCAGCTCAAGAGAAGCATCTGACAAGATGCACCAGTGCCAGTCATTGGATGGCCTGAGATAACTCTTCAACAGACAAAGCTAAGTAGTGTCTATGTAAAAGTCAACTGTTCCCTCTAAGTCTAGCCCAGATGACTATTGTTAGGGGGAAGGCAAACCAGTCAACCCTTAAGAAACTTTGTCTGTTTTTATCTCCTGTGGCTTAACTAAAAAGAGCAATGCCTTTTCTCATTCCTCTCCTCTACCATAGGAACTGGGATTGGGAATTTATACCTAATCCCATTGTCTATTGCAATCTCTTCTCTCTAGAGTTAAACAACAACATAATGCAACTGAAAGAGGAATACTATTTTCCACCAACTTTTGGAAAAATGCAGCCTTTACAGGCACCTGGCCTTGTCTATTTTTGTGGTCCAATATCCTCTGGATGGGACGATATATGCTCAAGATTGTAATCAAGTTTATTTCATCCAGGATCAACATCTTATTAGCCATATGGGGATTTTAACCAGCTTCACTCAAGATTCCAGATCCATCTTCCTCCAACCGAATAGCCAGAGGGTTTTACAACTTGTCAGGTAGGTCCTATTGCCCCTAAACCCTAATGAGCAGGAAGTAGTTACAGAAGAATGAACATCTCCCTTCAGCACCACTTTAAGAATAAAGGTCTAAACTCTCAGAGGAGGGAATGAAGCCGGCTAGTAAAATAGGCAATCAATAGATGGACCTGGAACCCGGCAATAAGTCCATGTGGACATCAATACCCCAAGATGCTACTGGAAGACCCTCACAAGATTTCTCCCAAAAGCCAGGAGAAGCCCCAAATAGTCTTCAGAAGCCTTATAATTGGGCCTTCCTGGGGTATTGATGGCTAAGATAATCAATCAAAACAGCAAACACTTAGGACTCCTCCCATTCCATTAACAAAGGGGTGGAATAATTAACAGTTTTAAAAGCAGGCACAAAGGTCAAATGGCTCTTCTACTCCCAGCGCCCACCCTGCTCTTGGCCCTTGTGGCTTCTGTGCTCTGCTCTTGCAGTGCCCCCATGTGCGGATCAACATGCAAGTAAAACCTGGGCATTTATAATCTATAATGGGAAATTGTAGTCTATAAAACAGCCCTCCTTATCATTCTTAAGCCCCACACACTCTACTGAAGACCTGTGATCTGTTATTTTCTCACATTTCTCTTCCCTCCCTATCTTAATAAATTACTGGCCTAATAATCTGACATGCTCCAAAATTCATTTCTGTAGCATAAGTCAAGAAACTAGATTAAATCCAATAACATACTGAACATTAGGAGAATAACCAGCATTTCTCTAAGAGAGGCTGCAAGTTGAGAACTTCAATGAAGATTTTCAATGAATTTCCCAGTAGATGCTGGGCTGGCTGAATTAGAGATGGAAATTCATCCTTCCGACTGCTGAAATCATTACTTCTCCTTTAAAGGTCTTCAACTCATTGGATGGGACTTTCCTCATTTTTGAAGGCAATCTCCTCAGTTGGTTGTAGATGTGATCCGCCATAGATACAATAAATTTACTGTAGATTTAAATTTGTGAAATTGTCTCACAGTACCAATCAAACAAGTACTTTCATGATCACACAACTGGGCACTATAACCTGGCCAACTTGATAAAAGAACTTAAACATCACAGGTGCCAAGCATTATTTTTGATGGAATAACACAATGAATGTGGAATAAAAAAGCTAGAAACTACCTCAAAATTAATTATTCCTTGCTATCATGAATGCAATGCATGAGGATAATAGGACTTAGCATTTTCAAGAAACTACAAATCAAATATTAATTATACAAAACAAAATGACTTGGAAACATAATTTGTGGGGCTACTGACATGGATTAGATAGGGCACTTGCAAAAAATCTTCTGTGTCAATGCATTTAATACAGTGCTATAATGAGCAGTGGATTATAATTTTAAAATTTAGTGATTATTCTATTGAAATTTCAGTCTTTCCTGGAAGACCACATGGTGACATATTGCAACATTCTGCAGTAATTGAGAAGTTAAATCTGCAATTTAATCAAAAGTTTTAAATTTATATTTGATATTTATCCATATACCTTTACTGGCCTGCAAAATCAATTCAGAAATAAAGAAATCAGTATAATAGATCTCATTTTAATCCCAAGGGTAATTTATTTCTCCCTCTATGAAATTAATTGTCTCATATGTTCTTTAAAATGTATTGCAAGGAAGAACACTAATTTCTAGAAGTGTGAGGATACGTTCATTAAACTCATTTTTCCAATTTAGACCAGTTATGAAACTCCCAACTAATGTTAACTGATGGTACTTTAATGATTGCCATGCAATTTAATGGTTTTCTAAATAAATATCTAGAAATAGAATAGTTGGATCATAATTTAGGATAGACTTAATGGTTATCCTCAAAGAGTATTTAAAGGTATCTGTACAATAATTTACCACTAGGAGCAACATATAATCGTTCCATCATATTGGCTTTTTGTGTTTTTTCTCTCTTTTTGTTGATCAAGGTAAATTTTTCAGATTTTTATTAATCCTTTCATAGAACCAAATTTTTTCTTTGCTGATAGTCTCTATTTAGAAATGTTAGGTATGTCCTTGGGAACTCTTTCCTTCTTTTTAATATATACTTGTATCTACATTGTATGGATTTAATTTGCTTTTACATTTTGATACTTAGGGCACTTAGATCACTTATTACTAAACATTTTATTTCTTAATGACACTAGTATTAACATTACACATTGTAAAGATTTTAAAAGGAAAATAAGGGACAATTATAAACACATTAAGATCAATATTTTCAACAACTCAGAATTGGCAAATTCCTTGAATAATATATATTTAAAAAGCACATTAAAACAAGTAAAAGATCATTTCAATAGTCCTGTATATCTTAAAGTAATAAAATTTGTTTTTTTCAAATTTTCCCTCAAAGAATCCCCAGATCTAAACAGCTACATTTATAATTATATCAAATATTAAGATACAAATACTTCCAATTCTGCTCAAACAATTCCAGAAAAAGGAACAGAAGTGAATGAACAGTATCTGAACTCACACTTTTAGGCCAGCATTTCTCTCATACTCATAAAATATAATAGAATTTCTTTTAGATTTTAAAGTTTACTACTTAGACAGCCATATCACCAAAAAATATAGACAGTTTTGCTTCTTCTGATCTAATCTGGATTAATGTAACTTTTATTTATTAATAGGTGAGCTTGGCAGGTTTGAAAATGTGAAAGCAATATACAAAAATTGATTGCAAAGACTATTTCTAACAAGTAATCAGAAATTGAATTTTAAAATTATATTATAAAATCCTTAAAATACTTAGTATGTTAAAATTAAGAATTAAAACTTAGTAGTTAATGATATTTGACACAATATATGTAAGGCATAATCACAGAAAACTACATAATTTTGAAGAGGAAAATTAAAAAACACCTTAATAAATGGGCAAACATTCTGTTCTCATACGTGAAACAAGTCAACATTTTTAAGATGTCATTTGTACCACTGACAAATTAATTCCTAGATTCAGTGCTATTCTCCCCAAAAAACAGAAACTATCTTTTTTAAATTAGAATTTTAGAATATAATTTTAACATTTATATGGAAATGCAATTCATCTAGATCAGCCTACAGGAGTTTATAAAGTAATAAATTTGGAGAAATCATATTTCCTAATTTCAAGGCATATCATAAATTTACAGTAATCAAAGTAGTATGGTATTTTCACAAAGATAGACGATCTTTGTGTTGGACTTAGAATCCAGAATTAGATCTGCACCTATTTGGTCAACTGGATCTAAGCAAAGGACTTTAGGTAATTGTATAGAGAAAGTATAATGTTTTCAACAAGTGTTGGTGGAAAAAATTGAACATCCATATCAGATAATGAACCCTCACACATTATCCACACATTAATTCAAAATGGATCATGGATGCCTATACAAAATATAAAAGTATTTTTAAAGAATGAAACCTAGGTGAATATCTTTCAGTCCATGGATAGACAAAGAGTTGATAGATACAGTATAAAACCATGATCAAGAAAAGAAAGGGGGGAGCTCATATGGCTCAGTGGTTGAGCACCGGCTTCCCATACATGAGATACATGGTTCAATCCCTTGCCCCCATATTTAAAGAAAGAAAAGAAAAGAAAGGCACGATAAAAGGATTTTTTAAAATGCTCAGAATGAGCTTTTAAATAGAATGCAAAAATAAGTTATGCAACTAGGAGAGAGTATTTGAAAAACATAGTTTTTAAAGAGAATGATTATTTAGAATATATAAAATATTTACATATTAATAAGAAAAAATGTACCAAATTAAAATTGAACAAATGTTTTGATTGTATACTTCTTTAAAGAAGATTAAACTTTGTAAATAATACAAGAAATGATGTTAGACATCACTAGTCATAAGGTAAATGAAAATGATGCTGCTTCTTGCCACTTGAATGGCTAAAATTAAAGATTGATCATATAAAGTGTTGGTGAAGATGTGGAACAGCAGAATATCACTGATTTTTTTCAATCTTTACGTGATATAGGAAGGCTAGAAAAAACTGAAGTTTGGTATTTCCCTTTCCCCATGTAGGTTAGACTCTGGAAATACCCACCTTGGTTTCCCTTGAAGGTAGGCATTTATAAATTAGAAGAGACTGCGCTGGTTTTATTTCAGAGTGGTCAGTTTTCAACTCCCCTGCTAGAAACAGGAGTTTTCTCTCTGAAATTCAGAATCGGAATCAGATGTGGTTCCTGGAGGTAAGACTCATATAAGTGTGGGGTGCCCCTAAGGCCTGGATGCCTACAAGTTTTGCCCGTGCTTGGACTTCAGCGATTCATCAATTACCCTTTACTTTTCCTTCCCGTGGCTGACTAAACCTGTGGTTTCTGTTCCAGGTAAATTGTGATCGTTTTTTATTTGCCTATCTCTGCAATTCTCTAGGAGAAAGTTTTCTCTGGAAACTCCCTTCTATGAAGGTTCTCAGTTTAGATGATATGCAGTTTTTCAGATTTTATCTTGTTGAGATGGCAGAAGTGATGAGTATCCAAGCACTTTACATGTCAGAATGGAAAACAATTCATTATCATTCAATTTTAGGTATTTATAAACATTTCTAATATTGTTTATTAAATAGTATATTTAACAGAATATACTTTTAATTTCCAAATATATAAAATCATTTATTGTTACCTTTTCCCCTAATTTGTATTATTTACATATACACATATAGATATATATACACATATACATATGTACACACACACACACACACACACACACACATCCTGTAGGTTTTTTTCCTTGGAGGACCCTGTCTAACACATAGAGTGAAATGGGTTGCCAGGTGAGGAATAGGGAAAATGCATGAATAAAGAAAAAATCATGTAAAACAAAATAAGCATTAGGAACCTGGCATGGATCCATGTGTATACTCTGCTCTAAACAAAGGGGTAGAATTAACTCTACTCTGTTACTTTTAGATTCTAATGGCACTGTCTCTTTCCCCCAATCCAGGGGGAAAGTAAGACAAACATAAAAAACAAAAGCTAATGCAATAAAAATTGATTAATAATTGTGGATTTTCCTAATTAAAATTACCCTAACATTCACATGTACCTATTAACTCAAAAGTGTACATCACTGTGGACTTTCAAATGGGTATAATTAAAGTTCCAGAAATGTCTTCCAATCTCCATCATAATGGCAATAATTTTGTCTTGCTAAGGAAAATCATAATACTCTTTTGAAATTCTATCATCACATTAATGCAGTTAGGTGATAAAGAAGAATTAAACATTTCTTAAGTATATATTTCATACCATGGTAAAAAAAATTAGTGAATATAGCTTTTGTGAAGAGAATTCTAGGAGAGTGTACAGATAGAAAACAAGTATCTATAATATTTCATCATTGCCATACATAAGAGTATTCCTGAACCTTTTATATGATGGCCCTGAAGAAATGAATGCAAGAGAAACAAGACTTAAAGCAGTCTATATGACAACTATAATAGTATTGGCTTTATTTCTTTAATTATAAGTATGTATATTTGGCTGCTATAAAAAGCACATGGGAGTTTTTCCCTCTGGCCATTATTATACCTTTTAATTTAAAGTGTTCTGAGCAAGGTTCCCCAAAACATGCTTTTTTGATGGCAGATTTGCATAAGAGTCCAAAGCTTTCCACATCAATTTGCTAGTCCATAGCACAATCCAGAAATAGACAAGAACCCAGTCTGAAGGACCATCTTGACAAAGAAGAGGAAATTGTTGCAGAAGAATTGAACATGATGGTTAGTATTTACCAATTAAAAAGAAAAAACCTTTGAGATTAAATCATCATGGCCTCAAATGTTTCTTTGTTTCATATAAAATTTGACCTTAGTATTTCCAAATTTGTAAGTTTATATTCCTCTGGAATACAATCCTGTTAGCTATTTTCAGGAGAGGTCATTTAGAAAATATGGATGACAATTTGGGAACAAATTAAGGTTTTCACCTGTATTTGTATTTGAGAAAAGGTATTTAACCATATTGAAAAATGTTTGGGTTTTAGAATCATTCAAAAGGCCCAGATTCAGTCTTTCCCTTAGCATTTGTGTAAACTTGGGCTTTGGTTGTAAAAACATATATATATATACACACACACACCAATAATGTAAATATGTTCTCCAATAAACTACTGGGGTAGTAATAAACCCTCACAAGGACATAATAAAGATAAATTAATGGGTATATGTAAAACATCTAATAAGGTGCCTGGAATATAGTACATATAATTCTTGGTACTTAGATATTTTATGCTAAATTCATCAAAGAATTAAGTATATGAATTTCACTTTCACAATTTTTTCTTTATAATAAATGTGATAAAAAGTTAAAGAATCTGAAAAACAAACAAACAGATATATTAGCCATTGTTGGGATTTCATACTATCCATATCCTCTTGTCTACTTAGACCTCATTCACACATCTCAACAGCTTTTTCCTTCTTTGGTTTTCTCCTTTTTCTCCTTCAATTTTCTTATTTTTTTTTATTTCAAAATGTAGAAAGCACATATTTCCTAGGATTTTTCTCCAGAGACTTAATTTGTAAGGGAAAAGGGGCTTTTGGTAGAGACTGTGGTTTAGTTAGGAAAAAGGTGCACTTGAAATTATTCCCAAAACACTGCATTTATTTGCCTGTGGTTATGTACAGATGCATGAGAGAGAGA
>JAQZBX010006320.1:29872-53753 GCA_029593785.1 Cabassous unicinctus | reverse complement strand
TTTTTTTTTTTTTTTCTCTTCTATATCTCAATTTCAAGCAGGAATCAGTTTTCTTCTGCCAAAAGTAAATCCTTTAGAAAAGGGGTTCTTAACAAGGGTCTGTGAGCTTGAATTGAAATTAAAAAAAAACAACATTATTCTTGTGGGGACATGTAAGTGCAGATGTGATATATTTATTAAATAATACACAGTGTAGTGTGGACTTAGTAAGGGGTCCATGGTTTTCACCTGATGGGCAAAGGGGTCCGTGGAACAAAAAAGGTTAAGAACCCCTACTTTAGAATCTTTGTGATGCCAGACCCTCTCAGTATTTGCTGGTGTATACATGTCTTTATTTTGTTCTCATTTTTTTAAAAATATTTCTGATAGGTATACAATTCTAGTATATATTTTATTTCTGTACCATGAGCATATCATTACACTACTTTATCCTTTAATTACTGCTATTGAGAAATGAGCTGTCAGCCTGTTTCACTTTTGATGGCACACTGCCAATTTTTTCTCTACTACCTTGTAAGATTTTTATCTTTATCTTTATTCTGTTGTTTGTAAATGTATGCTTCTGTTATATAGTCTGTTTAAGATTCAATGAGCAGCTAGAATCCGAGGATTGGTATCATTCAGCAGTTCTGGAAAATTTTCATCTCTTCAAATAGTATGCAAAAGGGAAAAAAAATGAGACATAGTGGATTATATTAGCAGAAAATAATAAACTATTAAAAGTGACTTAGCGGGAAGCGGATGTGGCTCAAGTGGTTGGTCTCCCATCTACCATATGGGAGGCCCTAGGTTCGGTTCCCGGGGCCTCCTGGTGCGGGCAAGCTGGCCCACGCCCGTGGAGAGCTGATGGCCCACACCCGCCCCTGTGGCGAGCTGGCGCAGCAAGATGATGCAACAAAGGGAGACAAGCAGACACAGAGGAAAAATGTGCAGCAAATGGACACAGAAAGCAGACAGCGAGCACAAGCAGCAAGGGGCGGGGGGGGGGAATAAATAAATTTTTTTTAAAAAGTGACTTAGCAAGTTTTTAAAAGAACCAAATAAAATTTCTAGAAAAGAAAAATAAAATGAACAAACAATTAGCTCAATGATTAGGCTTAACAGCAGAAGAGATATAACTGAAGACAGAATTAGTGAGCTGAAATACAGGTCAAAAGAAATTATCTAACATGTAGATGGAAAGGTTAAAAGAAATTCTTTCTTCCAATTCACTATTTCTTCCATATTTTCTTCCAAACCAGTAAAAAGTTTTATAATCTGTGTCTGATAATCCCAATATCTGAAGACTCTGCTTGTCTGCTTCTGCTGTGTGATATTTATGTGGGTTTTTGCACATGGTGCCATTTTCCTTTGTGCACTTGATTATTTTTAACTATGTCTGTCCACTGATGTTAAAAATTATCAGATTTTTTGAAGCCCAGGATAAAGGGATCATCTTCCAGAATGTATTTGTTTTTGCTTCTGTCAGAAACCTTGTGTTTGCTTCAATTCTGGACCACCTTACAGCTTTGGGTATAGGAAATGAAGTCATTTTGCATATTGCTTTATACATGAGAAATATACTATAAATTATACAATAGATATATCCCTGGCAGACTGTACTAACTCCATACATTATCATATATATTTAATATAATACATTTACAATACAATCACACAAGGTACATAAGCATTCACAATCTTCTGTAGAGTGAAATTATGATTTCAAATCTTTATCTCCATTTCTGATTTACGAAAGCTCCCAACAATATCTGTCTCTCCAACCCACCTTTAACATCATCAAGTTCAACTGAAGAAATATTTATTGCCTGCCTGTTCAGTGCCAGAGAATATCTGATACCTGTCTTAAAGCAGAATGCCCCTTATCCTTAAAATTATGACAGCTTTGACAATTACAGAAATAGTAATATTGTTTATTATTTTAATTAACCAGTCTCAATTAATATTCACAGAAATCATTATGAGAACATCTATCAACTTATTGACAGCACAGGTTGAAGGCTACATGATAGAAGGAAGCAGAAGTGCTAAAACAGAAGAGCAAAGAAGGAGTCATTTTGTGAAGTTTTAAGCAATAACTAGCAATTTATTAAGACACACACAATAACAAAGAAAACTCCACAAAAGCTAGGGAAGTCACTCTTGTTATTGGTGGACAAGCCAATTTATTACCAACCCACTGCTTGTAAAGGTAACTAGAGTCAGTAAGCAGAAAGTTAATGGCATGAGAACACAGAGGAGCAGTGTGGTGATTGCCTCTGGCACTGCACAGGTTCGCATGTATGAGGGAGACCCTGTCACGACCTGCTCAGGCCCAGCCGCGGAACCACTTCTAGGACTTCTCTGTGTGAGTGCCAGGCAAGGGAAGATCACAAGCCATAGCCCTTTCCTTCAAAGAGATCCTGCTTCTCTGCATAAGGAGTCTCTGCTCTGTGGATGCCAGTCTAGCACTTTCCACAAACATAAAAGGGAAAATGTTGGCTTTTAAATGAGAGGTGTTAAGACAGAAGTCCACAAAAACAAGCATCAAAGACTTATCACAGCAGTTTTGTTTGGCTTTCCAAGAATCCACCATCAACACATTTTTTACAATAGTGATTAATGGAATTGCTAGATGTGCACCATCATTTCAAACAGTACGTGCTTCTAATTAATGTCAGAAATAGTGTCATGTATACTGTGGATTAAAAATGCAAATACTTCTTTTATTTAGTAAGTGGGGAAAATCAGCAGCAGGCAGAATTTAATAGACTTTGCCTAAGTGAATAATAATGGTGAGTAAAGAGAACTAGATCCACATAGAAAAGCCACACCCTTTTCTTTGAGATACTTATGGTCTATTTTACTCATATCTTTCTTTTTAAAGAACAGAAGAGAAAAGAAATGAAGGCAGAAGAAGGTAGCAAAGTTTTGTAATAAAGGCACAAAACTGAAATCTTTAAATTATTAATTTAAATACTGGCTCTTTAAGTGCTCCTCATATGTCACTTAAGGCTCTGAGCTTTTAATTTTACCTATGTAAAATAGGTAAAGATATTATAGGTAAAGATATTATATATATGTAATATAAAGATGTAAAGAAAGATAATAACAAAGGTATCTGTGGAAACATTCAGATATATCACCATGAAAATGAAAGAGAGAGAACACAATGCTTTCAATCTAACAATCAGTTAGTAGGGGCTGATGATGGAAAAACAGTTCAAAACAAATACTCTGAATAGACACCATGTAATTTTGGTTGTACCAGTCTATTGGGCAGCTTCTTTCTCCAAATTAAAATCAATAGTCCTGAAAGGTTTTCTGGCATATTAGATATATAAGCAAATAGTCATATCATAGTTTCCCTGCTTTTTGATGAATTTTCCCAGTAAAAAATCATTTGAGGAAAAGACTCACAGAAAGCTCTTATCAGTAATCCATAGGGGCTGGTAATGATAACTAAAAAATAACTTTTGGGAAGGTCAGGTTAAAATGACATATCAAATTTAAAAGCTGGTTTAAGAAAGCACAAAAATGTTAGCATTTACCAGTTAAAAGGCAAGGAAATTGTTAAAAATTCTAGCCATTTGCAATTAAAAATAGAAGTAAGGCAAAATTGTGGCCCTAATCACAAAGGGACAATAACTCCCATGCCTTTATACCCAAGGAAAATGTATATGACATTTTGGTCTTTGTGATCTTGAGAAAGCCACATTGTCTACAGTTCTTTTGTTGACAGAATGAAGAGCTGGACTGGATATTTTCTATAGTAAATAACAAATCTCTCCGAATCAGCTCCTCCCTGACAACTGAGACTGCCTCAATTCAGCTCACCTCCAACCCCACATCCTGTTTGCTCTATATTTGTAAGATTCTTGATTGAACGTAAGCCATTGGGATCAACTATAAGGTCTGCCAAGAACTCTCTGAAACACCAGTGCTGCCATACTTTCCAAGGCTAAGTACAAGGGGTGCCTGAGACATACCTGTACCACATCCTTCATGTCTGAAGTCTCTCCTGGCACCCAGAGAGTCCTCCACAGAGCGGGTTTATCTAGCACAGGGATGTGCCTCTTCTATCATGTCCTTTTATTTTTGTTTCAAGAACTACCAAGCATTTTCAAAGGAAGGAATACCCAGTACTTATAACTTCTGCCTGAATAAGCAAATCACTCCTCTTGGATGTCATGAAGTACTTCCACAGACCATTTCTCTCTGAAGCTAAAGGTCAAAGGAATAAAACACCCGCTGGAAGGATAAAGGAATGCTTTCAAGAGAGGCCCAGCTTTGAAGGCAGCCTTCACTTGCATCTCCTCCCTGACTCACAAGATGACAACACCTAATCCACAAGGCCAGGGGCAAATAACCCTCAGCTACAAAGGAGGATCCCCTTCAAAAAGCTGAAGGGAGCTGCTCAGGTCCAGCCTCCTACCACAGAGCCTCTACTCAGATCCACAAATTGTTCATGTTCATGGGTGATCACGGAATTCTAAACATCAACATTTCTCTTCTAGGTCTGAGGATTTATGGAATTGTCTTCTGCCTTCAACAGGACAATTATTACATCGAAACAGTATAACAAGCCACAGAGAGCATTATAATTTACTGTTTTGTGGTCTTTCTTTACATAATTTTGATTTACTGCAGCTTAAGAGTATCAATCGAGAAAAAGAGCTTGAAGAAAGTGTCTAATAATTAGCAAGAGATTCCCATCTCTTGTCTAATAACAAAATAAAATAACAGATGGAGTAAATATTTAAAGGTATAAAATCACTGAAGAAAATATGGGCACGTATCTTCATAATTTGGGGGTAGTGGACATCTTTACAAGCATGGCACTAATCCAGAAATTATAATAGAAAAGTTGATATATTTGAGTCCATAAAAATGAGGAATTTCTGTAAGACCAAAAATTAAAACCTGCCACTAGCAAAATCAGGGGCAGGAGATTAACTAGAAAAAATCATTCCAACATATGACAAAAGGTTGTGTTCCATGACAGATAATGAATATACAAAAATCAAGTAGAAAAAGGCAAACCAAACTTTTAAAATACCAAACGTAATGAATCAGCTATTAAAAGACATAAAAATAGATAATAAAAATATAATTTATTCACTTTCATTAAAAATCAAAGAACTGCAAATCAAAGATTCACTTTTCTACCCAATGAAATTTGACAAGTGTTTAAAAGATTGATAATTGCAAGTACTAGCAAGGGGATGAGAAGAAGCAGGTACTCTTACCCTGTCTTCATGGGAGTATAAATTGGTACTACCCTTCTAAAAGCAAAGAAAAAGGTAATTTTGATCAATCTATCTAAACTTGAAATGTGCATACCCTCCAATCCCATGCTTCCATGCCTATGAATTAAATGACAGAATAGTCATGTAAGCACACAAAGATATCATTTATTGCAACATTGTTTGGAATAGTAAAAATTTTCACACAACCTAAATGTCTGTTAATAAGCAACTGAGTCGATATAATACACATTCTGGTAAATCCAAATAATATAAAACACTATCATTTTTAAATTAGGTAGCTCCATCACTGGAACACGTGCTCTTAAAGCGTTCAGCCCCTATGCAAGCAGTTTGGTCTGAGGCTACCATGTCACAAGGAAGCCCAAAGTATCCCATGCGTAGAGACCACCTGAGAGGCCCTGAGACTACAGGAAGAGAGAAGAGAGGCACCTGGCCAGCCCTACCTGCCCCATCCCCCTGCTTGTCCAACTCCAGCCACCATCTGGCTGCAGCTGCATAAAAGACCCTGGAGCAGACCTGCCCCGCCAAGCCTTTTCTGAATTCCGAACTCACAAAAAAATGAGAGGTGTTTTAGTCCACTGAGCTGATGCTCAGAAGCTGGGCAGAGATGACGTATCAAGTTGATAGAGCAAACCAAAATGGCTTCCTGAGTCACATGGGGAGAAGTTGTGGCTTTCTCTTCCTCCCAGATTTTATGCCTAAATCATTGTCAAGATAAAATGGTCAAGGCAGAAACCTAAGCATTGGTACTGCCCCAGGGCACGGCGAGGCTGCTTTGCTTGGAGGAGATGAGCAAGTTCTTCATCCCTACAGGGAAGAAAGGAAATGCCTGCAAACCAGCCTGCAAAGATGGCGGAAGGGGATCGTGGGTCTGAGGTGTGTACTTTTCTTCCTTTGGTTAAAGCACACAGAATTTAAGCACAAAGGTTTATTTAAGTGCACTTTCTAACTTGCAGGTGGAAAATGGGGTTTTGATTACATGCACTAGTTTTACAGTATCCAGTATATTGGTGACCTCATAGGAAAAAGAAAAAACAAAGGACAAGATAAGACTGAAAGCCTGAATGTGGTAGTGCCAGAAAGTAGTGTTAAATACCCACACACACAAACACACAACGATGAAAGTATGTCAAAGGAGCATGACAGCTATCTAAAAGTGCTCCCAATGTCCAAAGCACGAACTGGAACACCAAAATTACAAATGTAGTTTTAGGTTATAATCCAAGGTATAAAATGAATATCCATGAGTCCATAGTGCTGTAAATAAATGGGGAAAACAGATCTCTAGTGCAGAAGAATTCCAAATAATTTATATAGTTACTCCACCTCAAAGGAGGAAGCGCCTAACTCGTTACCCCTTAAGTGTGGGCTGACATAGCAATTGCCTTCCAAAGAGCACAGTATGGAAAGGAGAGAAAAAAAGGATCTTTACCTAGGAGAAGCCTGACAAACACCACCTCACCAGGGGATCAAAGTCAACATCATCGGTAATAAGTCGTATTGACAGCATCAACTCTGGATATGATGTGATAAGAACAGCATTTTACCTCTGTGATCTTTCTCCCCAGAAACCCATAATACAAGTCTAACCATGAGGAGAACATCAGACAAACCCAAATTGAGAGACTTTCTACAAAACGTCTAACCTGCATTCCTCAAAACTCTCAAGGTCATCAAAAACAAGGAAAGGGAAGTGGATGTAGCTCAGGTGGTTTGAGCACCTGCTTTCCTTTTATGAGGTCCCAGTTTCAGTCCCTGGTACCTCCCATGAACAAACAAATGAAAAAACCCCATACATCTAAAAAAAAAACAACAGCAAGGAAAGTCTGAGAAACTGTCACAGCCAAGAGAAGCCTAAGGGGATACGACAACTAAGTGTAATGTGGGGTCCTGGATGGGCTCCTGGGACAGAAAAAGGACATTAGAGAAAACCTAAGGAAATGTGAGTAGAGTCTGGACTTCAGTTAGTAAGAATGTATTGATATCAGTTCATTAGTGTAAGACATTAGCTGAAAGGGAAAATGGTTGTGGAAACTCCGTATCTTGCCACAGCTTTTCTATAAATCTACAACTATTTGTTGCATTTTTTATTTAAAAAAATAAAGAAAAAAGAAATAGTCATGAATCCATATTGTTGCACCACAAAATTTCCATCATTCAAAATTTTCAGTGTATTTTCTTTCAATGCTTTTTAAAAATACATATACTCACTCAAACACATATATGTACCTATTAAGACTTTATTTTGTATATAATTTTGTTTCCTCTTTTTGCACTGGATGCTATTTTATAAACATTTTCTTTATCAATAAATCTTTCTAAATTTTTATTTAGGTTATATAGACTCATAGTTGGGATGTGAAAACTATATAAACAATGATAGTATTTTAAGTTTTAAAATAAGCAAATTAAACTATAGCTACAGTCTTTGTCCCATTTTATATGAAAGAATGCACACACAAATGTTATCATCAGTTATTACTGAAAGATAGAATTCTCTGGGGGACTTTTTACCTCCTACATATTAGCAATATATGATTTTAAAAAAACAAATGAACAATATGTGGATGTTGTTTTCCCATCCATTCCCTGCCTGTAGTGGACACTGGAGAGCTGCCCCAATCCCCCTCAGGAATGAGGGAATCCCTCCCACAGCGCTGAGCTGGGAATGCAGCCCTAACAGGTGTGTCTGGACTGAAAAGAGCCACCTTCTCAAGGTCACACCCCTTCCCAGGCAGCTTGCTCCCTCTTGGACAACTCTAAAGGGTCGCACTAGTTTAAGAAAGCCCCAAGGACTTGCCTTCCACTGAGTCTGCATCACAGCTCAAGCTTCCCCTCTGCCCGCGGCTGCTTCTGCACCTTCCACAGGTGCTTATCTCAAGAGGAACCCAACCTGGGACACCGACTTTCCCCTGAGCGGCTCCTCCAGGTCACAGCAGCTTCCTTGTTGTTCTCTAGGCTGCCACAGAGCCCCACCGTCCCATTTGGCTTTCAGCTCTTCCAACACCTTTGTAACTTGTTTCCTCTATGAAATTCCTTTGATACCAGGTATGGCCTGAATAATACAGCAAATAATCAGACCAAAAAAAAAAGAGAGAGAGAAATTTTAACCCCTCCAAAGGTATGATTTAAGCTAAATTTAACAAAGACAAAGAACTTTCCACTTTGAGAGTTCACTAGTTTTATTATTCTCAAAATACCTATTTCCCCCCCAGAAAGAACTAAATCTTGCTTCAGTTGTATTTCAGGGACAAGCACACTGCCTTAAAAATCCTGAAAACAGCTTGTTTCTTTTGAGGCTATGATCGAGAAAGATATGACTCATTAAATAAAAGTTGTATTACAATTTTTTTTTAAGTTTAGTTAAACTCATACGATAGGAAAGGGCAGGAAAGTACTTCATTTATTGGACAGGACAGCCCTTCCTACCCTCAGGCAGAAGACAAAAGAGATGAACTAAAAGGTAAAGGAAGCCCTGTGGATCTTACCCAAAAGACATGATTTTTCTTGCCTAGGCAGGTACCTTGCCCAGGCAGGTAGTAGGTCAGAGATGAAGAGCAAAAGGTGGAAAGAAAATCACATTTATGTGATATATTCCTGCATGGGTTTTGTTTGTTTGTTTCTGAAATTTCTGGAAGATAGTCACCAGAGTCCCTGCATTTATTCTTGGAAAATGGGTTCAGTGGGAAAAGACAAAAACAAGACAACTACACAAAGGATGTTTAGTCATTCTTGTTGAGGATGGGAAATGGGAGAACAGGTAGATACAAACCACCATTTATTTTCTGTAACGGCCCAGTGTTACTCAATCACAATTATACTAGCAACTTAAATACAGAATTAAAAATTGGTCATGGATTCATGGGTTTATAATTGGGGAGGGAACAGAACCTTAGAAATGTGTCATCTTTTAAAGTGTGTATTTAGGCTTAATCCAGCTTAAGTACACTGATATCCATTTGGATGAGAAATCTTAAACATTCACAGCCTAGCCCCTTTAAGTAAGTTATTTTGTTCTATTAGCAAATGTTTCTTGAACAGGTGGTGTGTATATATTCATTATTAGGTGCTGAAAGAACTACAAAAGTAGGGGGAAAAAACCAGTATCCTGTCCTTTAGGTGCTGGCCAGAAGAAGTTTCTAAGATGACAGAAATATCCTCTGTACCTGCACTGTCCAGTACAGCAGCAACTGGCCACACGAGGCCGGTGAACACTCGCAACGGGGCTACTGCGACTGAAGGACCACATGTTTAATTTTATTTGACTTTAATTAATTTAAATTTTTATTTAAACAGCCTAGCATGGCTAGTGGTTATCATATTGGACTGTGCAGGGCTAAGAACTTAAAACCTAATAGAGAGATTGAGAGGTTAAGAATTTTCTTGTTGGTTTGCTTTTTATTATTATTATTGAAATAATGAAAATGCTCTAATAATGATTGACTTGATGAATGCACAACTATGTGATTATACCAAACACCACTGATTGTACACTTTGGATGAACTGTATGCTTTATTAATATGTACCAATAAAATTGATTTGTTGTCTTTTTTTTTAAAAAAAAAAGGAAGCTAAAAATCCCTGCCCTTTTCCGTTCTAATGGAGAAAACTGAAGAAAAAAAAAAAACTAATCTTAAACGGTGCTAAAATGTAAAGTTAAATAAAATAAAGTATGTTTATTTCAATTGAAGAAAAAAAAAACCTAGAAGAAAAGGGCAAGATAGCTATGAAATTGCCAAGCAAAAAATAAGAGTGTGGTGTTTCTACCCCTTTGAATTTGTTCCTGCACTAAAGCTAAAATGGTCCTTCCAAAATATAAATCTTGTCACTAAGAACAAAAATAAAAACAAAACCAGAAAAAGACTTCAGTGACTTTCAAATGCTCCCAAACCAAAAATCAAAGCCCTACGATTAGGTTCGGTTGTATATATGTTACCAGAATAAAAACCCATAGAACTGTACAACACAAGCAGTGAACCCTAATTACACTATGGACCATATTAATAGTAAATTTATAATCACTCTGTTTCCTCAGCTGTGGCAAAGGTACCACACTAATGCAAAATGTTAATAGTAGGGAAAACCATGTGTGTTGGGTTGGGGGTATACAGGAACTCTGTATTATCCGCATGATTTTTCCTGTATACCTACAACTGCTCTAAAAAAAAAAATCTAATTCAAAAAAGCCCTAAGATGGCCTGCAAGACTCTGACCAGGCCTGGCCCCTGGCAACCTCGCCAGCTTTCCCAACACGTCACACACCACCAGCTCTCTGCACACCAGCCACCCAGCCTCCTGCCGTTCTGGCTGGACCGTGCTCCCGCCCACCCCGGGGCCTCTGCGCTTGCCGCTCCCGCTCCTGGGAACACTCTTCTGCTCGCCCGGCACCTCCTCGGGAACGCCTTCTCAGATCTCCATGACTGGCCAGTTCTCCCTCACAGCCTCATGACCAGCTCCTAGGGAGCTCTTACCACAGCTGCAGTGTGAGATATTCTTGTGTGATTCTCTGATAAATACCTGTGGAGATGGATAATAACAAGAAGTCTTCCCCGTCTCCACCCTTGACCATTAGGCCCCAGCCTCTAGCAGGGCAGCTCACACAGTAGGCACTCTTTAAATATTTGTTGAATAAATTACTAGCCATTACCATAGCAATAATAATAATAAACCCTAATCTAGCATCTACTTCCCATCACTTTTCTAATTATTTTATATTAGAATACGTAGAGTCTACATATATTAATTCATTTAATCCTCACAACAAAACTATGAGGTAGCTACTACTATGATCCCCATTTCCCAGATGAGGAAACGAAGGCACAGAGAAGTTAACTGGCTTGCCCAAGGTTGCACAGCAGTGAGTGTAGAGACAGGATTTAAATCCCAGCAGTCTGGCTCCAGAGTCTGGCCCATAACCACTAAGTTCTAAGGCCCCTAAATGATCAACTGGCAAATGAGTAGTTCAGGGGCAGGAGAGACTGGGCCACAGAGCAGTTAGGAATATTTCATGCCAGAGGATAAACTGAATTGGATCTTAAGGGTGGCCTGGTGTTGGGTGAGAAAAGAGAGGTGAAAAGACCATCGCTGGGTAGTGTGATGGTTAGGCTAGTGTGTCAACTCGGCCAGGTAACTGTGTCCATGTGTTAGGTCCAGCAAGCACTGGGCTAAGTGTAATACAAGAGCATCTATGGGCTTTGATCACCAGTGAGTTTACTGCGTGGATGGCTGATTACATCTGCATCAATCAGGGAGATTGTATCAGCAATGGGTGACGCTTTTATCCAACCAGTTGACTGCCTTAAAAGGGGAAGTGATTTCAACATTCAGAGAATTTCCCAGCTCGTCTTTGGACAGCCAACTTCTCCCAGAAACTCATCAAGGACCTTTAATCTGAGCCCCTGGCTTGCAGCCTGCCTGCGGAACCTGGACTTGTGCATCCCCATGGTTGCGTGAGAGAATCTTATAAAATCTGGTTACTGACAGATATCTCCTGTTGATTCTGTTTCCCGAGAGAACCCTGACTAATACAGATAGAGATCAGAAATAACCTGTACACCGTGTGTTTGGGGAGCAGCACAAGTCTGAGCTGACAGTAATGGAAGTTTCATTTCACCAGAGCTGGAACATTTGTGGGGGATATGCATCTTGAGCCCCTTTTTGGCTCTCTAATTTGGCACAGCACCATGAGGGCAGAAGATGACCAAAAAATATGTGAGCCCTTCAGAGTCTTAAATCCAAGTTAGGCATTTAAAGCAGAGGGAACCCCAAAGCTCCAGTGAGGTGCAGATGCCAGACCAGTACCCACCAGCCAAGAGGTCTGCTCCCTCGACCCCACAGAACTGTGCCAATTAAAGGAGATAAGTGCTTGGCATAGGGTCTGATCAGCAGTGAACTCAATACATGCATGCATGCATTGAACAAACACTTTGCTGCACCTACTGTGTGCAAGGCTCTCCTCTGTGTGCTTAACAAATAGTAAGTGATAAATAGCCACATGGATTTGCCATGGGCCTTCAAGACTGCCATGAATGTATGAAACTGTTTGCGACCACACCTCAAATGACAAAGTGCCCTGGTACTCAGGTGATGAGAAATAAGAGCAGAAAGGAGCCTGGGCATAGAAGTATACATTTCCCATGGACGTTGTGGCAGTTTCTGAGACATTCTAAGCAGAAACACAATGCAGGGAAGTCATTATTTTAGGAGAACTGTCATCAAACTATGAGAAACAGGTGGAGGCATGGGTTGTGAGATGGAGCTGAGGAATGATGTATAAAACAGAAGATGTACACTAAAAAAAATAAATGAAAAATTCTTAGGGACTGGTAGGGATTGAACTGTGTCTCCCAAAAAGATGTACTGAAGTCCTAACCCCCAGACCTCAGAATGTGACCTCATTTGAAAATAGGGCCGTTACAGATAGAATTAGGCACGTAAAATGAGGTCACACTGGAGTAGAGTGGGCCCTTAACCCTCTACGACTGGTGTCCTTAGAAGAGGAATCTTAGACACAGACAGACAGATGGAGAACACCAGGACTGCAGACAAAAAGGCAGGAGAGAGACACTGCAAGAGCCTCCCCTGCAGGTTTAAGGGGCAGCCTGGCCCTGCCCACACCTTGATGCAGACCTCTGGTCCCCAGGATGGTGAGACAATACATTTCAGTTGTTTTAAGCCACCTAGTTTGTGGAACTTTGTTATGGCAACCCTAGAAAGCTAAGGCAGGGGTTGATTATGTATAAAGTATGAGTAAGGATTGTTTCAAAGATTGCCCCTTGAATGAAGGTTATTAAGTTAAAAGTATCAAAATTATATTCATGAAAGGCACATTAAAAAGCTGTCTAACAATGGTAAACTCTCATAATGGAACAGAGACCAAAAAAGGATATAGATCAATGTATACATATATATATAGTACGAGCCAGTTAAAAATAACTGATAGATACATACATCAAAGTCCTGGAAAGAAATAAACCAAAACATAATGGCCTATAATAAGATGAAAATAATTTTTGCATTTTTACTGTTGGTCAGACCCAAATAATTTTTTTTTTGCATTTTCTGCAATATATATTATTTTTATAAGGTTGTAAGCTACCTATACAAAAATTTTAGACCCACCTAATTTAAATGCCTCATATTATATACAAGTAAACAGAAAGTCAGAGGAGTGAAGTTCAAAGGTCACACAGCAAATAAGTCTTGTAAGTCAAGTTTAAGGCTCTTTATATGATCCCCTGTCTCTCAAGACCTTTGCCTGAATCATTCCAGAAACATCAACAGTTCTCTTTTTCTTTGAAATTTTCCAAAAGATAATAAATGTATAAATACCTTCACACTTACTTCCTTTGAGCTGATCAATAAGGCATTTAAATAAATTGTGTACAAGTGGGGTAGTTTTATACTCATTTCCCTGGTTAACCCAAGAATAGATGGGATCCACATCGTCTATTCAGACAGCTCCTTGTCCTTCACTCTTCCAGCATGAGTATTTTGCATTCACCTGTTTTCTAGTCTCCAGGCTATTCTAATCCAAATGATTCTGGGTGGCAGTTTACAGGAAACCAATGCATTTGGACCATGAAGTAAGTATTATGGAAAAAAATCTGTGCCAAAGACATTTAACCTGACTCAACACCACCTGAAAAAGAAAAACTGGTATAAGATTTCTTTGTTTTGATTTTGTGTCAAACATATCGTTGATTGCTGATGAGGAACTGCAGCGAAAATTCTGAATCGAGTTCTACTGATGATGTAAAGAATCTGCAGAGATAGCCTGTAAAGAGCGGATGTCATCAGATGGCTGCAAGGGCAGAAGAGGGGCACTTCTGAGAGCAATGAAGAGCAGTTAAAGGACAAGCCAGGACAGAGCAAAGAAAAGGCAATTAGAGCACAAGAAAAGGACGAGAGCACAGGGAGGCTCTGGAACGACAGAAACGACACACGTGAAGGGAGGCGGGAGCCTGTGCCGTGTTCTGTACACACTCCAAGAGCAACGGGGCTGCTTTTATGAATGAGGTTAAGTGCCGAGTACATCCAGCAAAATCACCATTTCAACCCAGTGCCGCTACAGTTGAAGTCATCGAGGAATATTCAGTAATTTTTTAAAAATCATAGCATCATTTATGAAGTCAATAGAGCACTAGTTGATGAGAACTCCCAGCTAAAGAATTTCCAGGTGCTGCACCTTCTGCATCAACTCATCGCCCTATGGAGCGTCTCAAACTTTAAGGTGCAGATAAATCCCCTGGGGATCTTGAGAAAATGCAGATTCTGGTTCAGGATGTCTGCGACACAGCCCAAGATTCTGCACATCTCACAAGTTCCCAGGGGACAATGCAGATACTGCTGGTCTACCAGCCACACATTGAGCAGTTAGGATGTAAAGTGTATTCTGAGTAAGGAAAAATAAAAAATTTGCAGTCACACTGAAACTTATCAATGGTGACAAGAAAAATGACTGCTTATGCAAGGCACACTGCACGTTACAGTGAAAAGCACTTTGTGTACAGTATCTAATCTAATTCTCCCCACATCCTCTAGCATGTTTTCATAAGTTGTGGAAGTTGATACTCAGGACACTTAACTTATGTGCCTACATTCAAACATAATGGTACCAGGATTTGAACCCAATTCTGTCTTCAAAGATATTCGTTAATAAGCTGTAGCAGTAAGATTAATAGAATTATTAGTCTGTGATCTTAGAACATCCCCAAATTTCTCCACACCTTGATTTCTTCATCTCTAACATGGGGATGATGGCAGAGCCCATGGTGTGAATTAAATGAGGCAGTAGACACGTATTTTGAAATCTAAAAAGGACTTTACATAAAGATACAATTGTTGGAATTAGCTGATTTTTTGTCTATGCCTTAATCTCCTTTCCCCTTCTCCTTACTTCCAAATATTACTGGATGTTCACTTTTCCTTATAGCACATATTCTCAAAACTTCTATGTTAGGGGAATCACAGACATCTGTTAAGACGCCGTCACCCAGACCTCGCCTACCCCCACTTCCTTCTCTGGGGAAGTCACAGACTCTCACTAAGCAGCCATCTTAGCCCTCAACTGCCCCCATCTCCTTTTCTATTGGGTGCCACTCCACCACCGGGGGAGATATTAGGTCTAATGAAAAGGCCCTGCTAAGCTTAAACCCGAACACAGGGAATGAGCAGCCCCAAATGCTCATCAGAACAAGAATTTTCAGTGGCAGGGCCCCCTCCCCGCAAGGTGATGAAATCTACACTCAAACAGTCTAGACTGGCTTCTCTTCTCCGGTGTGAAGCACAGCATATGGGGCTGCCATCTACCCATCCAGACCTGGGGCAGTTTTCAGTTACTCCAGGAGAAGGGCCACGATGGGACTTCTTCCCCTGCTCTTTTGGACTCTTTGTGCTGTGTAAGTGACAAAAAGAGTATTTACCCTTTCTAGACTCTTTATACTGTGCAAGTAATAAAGAGATCATTTGCTGAAAGTCATGACGCAGCATTGTAGCAACTCGCTCCACATTCTGGTCTCAGGATGCCTTGCTACTCTTAAAAATTACTGTGGACCCCAAGAAATCTTTTCAGATAATTGCAGAAATTCTTCTTTAAAGCTACACCAAAATTCGCTAAGTGGTAACTTCTTAAAGGTAAATCACAACCTGAAACTTGAAGCCATATTAATGAACTTTTCATACCCTGTTACATTAAAATCCATTAGTCTACCTTGCACTTTAAATTTTGTAACATCATCTATTAGTCATTTGGAAGATGTCCATTCATTGAGTTGTGAGGGTCTTCCAAATGTTGGCATGTCATTACACAATATCAAAAAAAAAATCCCATCTGTTAATAACTCCACCAATTTCACCGGACGAGTCTTTAAGGATTGGGAAGCTGTCCAACACAAAATGGCAGATCCAAGTTTTCCAAACTCCTAATTTTTGATTGAGAGCATTGATTTTATCATAGGCAACAGGTATTTTCATCTGTTTTCTCAAAGTGACAAGCTAACATCATTCATTTTTGAGAAAATGTGTGTCAAATACCTGAGTCTGAATAACCAGTTGTCAGCTGTTCTTTCAAATAAAAATGTGTTCCATGTCAAAAAGCAGCTAGTTCAGCTCGTATCGCACCATAGCTTTACCTCAAGAAAACAATGGCACTTCAGAACGCATAGGTACTATATGCATACTTCCGATTTTGTCACACAGAATATTGAAGAGATAATCTAAGAGCATTTTTACTGCTTCACCAAGGACATTATTTTATATGAAACTGGCTTTTTTTTTACTACAATGCATGCACTACCTTGATTCCTACTAAGATGCCAGCAATTTTATGTATCATTGTTTTTATACTATTCATTGTCAATCCAGTGAAAAGGAAAAAACATCTTGATATTGTTCTTATTACAGTTTTGACTACTTCAAAGTCCCCAAGAAAGAATCTTAGGCACCCCCCAGGGATCTGCTGACCACTTGAGAAATGTTGCTTTAAATATTTTGGCTGAAACTTTGTTCAACTATTTTGCATTTTGCTTATAAACATATTCCCCCAAAATCACATAAAGGTAGTCAGGGGCAGTATGAGACTCCATATGGAAAATCTCATAATGACAGTTGTATTTATTTTGCTGCACAATAGCGTCACAAAAAAACTACCAGAATTTGTTTTCAATCCTGTCTCTCCAAAGAGACCACAAGGCCCCAGATGGGACATTTGGGCCCCAGACTCTTGGTCAGGCCAAAAAGCAATCCAAGGGAAGAAACCATCTTTAGGGAAGAAACCAAGTTTAGGGGAAAAAAAACTACTTTCTCAGGAATCTTCTGAAAACTAATGAACTTTAAGGCTCCCAAAACACCTGTGATAGAATGTTTGCCAGTTAAATATGTGCAAAGTGCTAAGAAATGGAGAGAAACTAATCAAGCCATAAATAAGGTATGCTTGTGAAAATTCCCTCCCCCCAGAATGACTTTACCATCATGACTCCCTATTTCCCTAGGCTAGTACTTTTTAAAATGTATCAAGAGGAAAACTCAAATTAAGAAGAAAACCCCAAAAGGGAATGCACACCCTGGAAGTTCACAATAACATATGATCACTGGCTTCACGCTGATAAAAAGTATGCTGGTTTTGGCTCCCACCCAGGGAAATTTAGTTACTGAACTACCAAAAGACACACACGTCTCACTAGCCAAGCAATCTATGGTGTCATTGCACAGGTAATCTTTCAGGTTCAAATTATATATTATGCATATTGGAGTGGGCAAAGAAGAGATGGAAACTCAATAGCAGACAACAGTTGGTGAATCAGGTTGTAATATTTAGTCATCAGGGAGAAGGCAAATGGATGGATGGTATAGCCATCATTGCAGAATAAAAATCAAATCTGTAGTTGAAAATTCTAAAGTTCAGTTATCATAGTCTATGACTTATTAATGGTGCGACTTTTGCCTATAAATGAAACCCATTGTTTCTTAAAGTGCAGTAAATGGACGACCTACATCTGAATAACCTAAGGTGCTTGTTAAAAATGCAGATTCCTTGGGTCCATTCCAGGTCTTCTCAGTAATAATGTCTGTGAATGGCTCTTTAACAAGTTCCCATGTGAGGCCTATGCACATTAATGTTTGAGAACTCTGACTGAATCCCCCTGAGGCTCAGTTTCTTTATGTATACAGATGTGATGGTCACCACATTTCCCTATTTCAGAGTTACTGAGCTTCAATGAAGAATACGTGGGAAAATGTTTTCTAAAACTGCAAAAATGTTATGTGAATGATTATAATTATCTAAACTATTACCACCTACTTTTCCACCAAGTCTTCTAAAAACTAAAAGAGAAGGAGCAGAAAGTAATGGAAAATAAAGTAGACAGAAGTCATCTTAATTCTTGTGATTGAACCTCAGATAACAGATGTTCAGAGAATAGAGTGTTCTAGTTAATATTTAGTTGAACTTTCTGGTCACTCTTCTGAAAAACCCTCTTGAAAGTCTTATTTAACTTTCCTTCCTTAGTCTTATTTAATGCCCAGGGACTTTCATGCTGGGCCAGCATTCTGAGCAGTCGTTCCTGTTCCATAGGATTCAGGCTTAGAAGAAAAATCTATGCTCTACCTTTTGAAAGCATAGACTATGTTCTGCCTTGAATTCATTTCCTAAGAGGTTTCTTGTTTGTTTTCTTGTTTGGGATATTTTATGGTTGATGGGGGCATGTTTATTTTAACCACAGACAGCTCTCTAATTACAATTTGTACCCCAAACTTATGTGTTCCTAAGTTGTATGGAACTTGGAATGCCTCTCCTCCTAGCAAAAAAAAAAAAAAAAAAAAAAGTTATAAATCATGATTAAGTTCTCTGGATTGCCCTAAAAGCCCATAATATGGATGAAAGACATTTGCTATTTAAAAACAAATACACATGCAAATAACTTACAATGGTATTCATCAAACCATAAAACAAAACTGAGTATGACTTTTCATTTAACTTTTATATTGATACCTCAGGAAATCAAAATTAGTTGGAGTGAGATGAGATGCTGGTAGATAAAAATTTCTGAAAAGATTCCAAAAAAGTTAGTGGCCCTGGTTCTTCATTATACAAAACACGGAAGGTCACTGTGAATACGGCTGTCTCGGATTCTCTTGAGTCATGATTAGGATACAGGGGGCAGGAGAAGGCAAAACTGGGTATCTGGAGTTAATCGTGCAGTGGGATCGAAGGGAAAAAAAGAAAGGTGGCTGGATATAGGAGACTTTGGGGGTGGAAAGAGCTGAGATGGAAGTGCTGAGAGGGAGAAAAGAGCACGGCATGACCTGAGGGCAAAGAGAGGAAGGAACAGAAATCTGTGCAGGTCCTTCAGGAGCCCAAGGACCAAATTTGGGGAGTGACCACAAGGTAACCGAAACAGAGAGGGCCTTGGGTTAAGTGAGGCAGACTCTCATTTCTACCTGCAGGATTGGCCACACTTGGGTCTTTGAACCCAGTGAAATGCCCAATGGTTAGATTCCCGATCCAGATTCCAGGTTGCCACGGAGGCTCTGTTTGGCTTCTTCTTAGACACACTGGTCTTAGTTGGGAAGTTGTGCTTACAGTTCATTCACTACCTCTTCCACATCCCAAAGCCTGAATACAATGATATCTCAGGTTTGATCTTAATCCTGGATCTATATACAAGTGTCATCTCTCCTAGTATATCCATATTTGGATTCCTGACTTCAACTGGCTCTATGGGTGGATTCAGCCCTTCCCATCTTGCCCTTTTCCACATCAAAGCTCAAATCGGTCTAAAAAAGCAGCTCATTCATTCATTCAACCAAAAACAGGCACTGAGAATTAGATGACATATTAGGCCCAGTGGTGACACAATAGTCCTTTTGGGGTCCCTACAAATCCTTGGTGCATTTTATGAGAACATCGAAAACATATACCATCAGGGACAAACAGAAGACTTCTCTGGCCTCAAGGATGCTCTGGTCATTTTGAAACAAAATGCTAAACTATGGCTTCACAGATATTAAATTTTATAAACCAAGGGCAATGTCAATGATCAGTCTGATTAAGGGGCAAGAGCCACCTTGACTACCCTCCAGGCTTGTCTTCTAGATCAAACAGTGGGCTGCAGGGGAAGGGGAGAGAAGCTAGCAGTTAATAACTTTCACACCCAAATTTCAGATAAACAAGGCCAACTTCTGCCACTCACAAAGAACTCATTCATCAGACCCTGAAAGTAGTTTTCAATGACCGCCACCCACACACAGAGCCCTTCACATACACACAGGTACATGTATTCATAAGCATGGCAGACGCTCACAAACACAGAAAATAATTCTTTAGGAGAGCTACCTGAGAACTGTATTGCAATGTGTTTGAAAATTACCAGCCCAGGGGAAGGATGAAGAGGTGGAGCATAGGACATTTTAGGCCAGTGAAACTACTCTGTGTGCTACCTTAACAGTGGATACAGGAAATTTATGCATTTGTCAAAACCCATAGAACTGTACAACCCAAAAATGTGAGCCCTACTGTAAACTATGGACTTTAGCTTCTGATAACATATCAACATTGGTTCATTGATTGTAACAAATGAAGCACACTAATGCAAGATATTAATAATAGGGGAAACTGGGGGGGGGGGGAGGGTGGTTATATGGGAACTCTATACTTTCTGCATAATTTTTCTGTAAACTTAAAACTGCTCTGAAATTTAAAAATCAACAACAAAAGCACCTGCTCCTTTAAAGTGATGTAAAGGAACAAGAAGGACATTTCAAATAAATCTCCAAATCCAACCTCAGTGGAAGTTGCATTTCATTTCCAAACTTGACTTGGAACCGGGAAAAGCCATCCAGTATTTCACGTTTCTATGGAAGCATATAGAGAGCAATGCTTGTATTTTACCCCTTGGAGTTTTCCACCACCTGGCTCAGTTCCTAGGCTGAGCATTTCCAGGGCCTGGAGCCAAAATACTCTAGAGCAGAGCCTGGCGGTCTTCCCCTAGGATGAAAGTCCACCTGGGAGAGGCAAGCAAGGGGCAGGCTCTTCCCTTCTGCAGCCACTTTCAGCAGCCTACATCCTTCAGGTTTAACTGAGCAAATTTCATAAAAATGTAACAGTCATATTTCCATTGATTTATTGTCTCTCAGCAAGCCAACTCGTGTGCTTCTCTTGCTAGACAAAAACCATGTGGCTGAAGAACACCTCAGCCAAGAGTCTGTTCTAATCCCAATCCCACGATGCCTTTAGTCCAATCGGTGTCTTCAGTTTTGAGAAAGTATGCTGATGTATAACCTAAAAAAAACGAGCATTGCTGCTCCTCTCGAGAAGACACATTCCAGAACGTCAAATTGCTTTTCGAGATTCTTCCCTTGGAAGTGCTTCATTGGGAGAATGTGTGAGGGAAAGATGGTATTAAAGCAGGGAAGAGAAAGAAGAATAAACAAGAGGTAGAGATTTGCTCTCAGTTCAGTCATTAAATAAGAGTTTCAATAATAAAGCAATAGATTTGGTGTTTGCTTTTATATTAACATCCCACAGTATTCCATCAAAAGATTTGAGGCAAGAAGTCTTTCCAAATCAACATGTGTGTTACAGCAAAAGACCCCCATCTAATGGGATTTTAAAATATTCCTGCCTGTCCTACTTGTAGAAGGAGGTCCTAGGACACCTCTGCGACACATGCCCATATTGTGTCATCTGAGCACCTGGGAATGCTGTTTGACCAGCTGGCTGCAGATGTCAAAATTGCTGGCCCAAAGGCAGCCCTTTGCTGACACTTACTGTGGATCTATAAGTAACTGGGTAGGAAAGATTTAAATGCCAATTTTAACAACTGGTACACCTTCCAAGGCACTAGGTATCTTTAGAAATAGTTTTACATTGGAGTTACTTCCAGACTTAACATATAATTATTGAATACCTCATAGTGTGCTAAACACCTGAAGGTACTGATACTAAATCTTTTAAGTGATTATATTGTAAAAGCTAAAATTTTCCACTAACCAAAAACAATTCAATTGACTAAAATTAAATAAATTCTACCAAGACGGTGTGCTCTAGACTCAAGAAACAGTGATATATGATGCAAAAAGGTATCCTGAGATACAAACGTCATGCTGTTTGTGGCACTTCCTTTTGAACCTTGGGCTTCTTTTAAAACACTGATTTATAGCACACCATCTCTTAAGCCTAGGATTGTTGGTTTCTCAAAGTACTGTAACATTGCCAGGATACCCAAAATATACTAAATGTGGAAATGCTTACCACAAAGAGATTTCAAAAGTCAGAAAAGATATTCTTTACAGAGGATTGCTCAGTCATAATAATTAAAGGACAATATATTTTAGGGTGTACTATATATACAAACCCACAGCTTCCAAATAATACTTTAAAAATAATTATGTCTCCTTGTGGTGTTCAATGTATCTCCACACATATATTGTTCCATTTGATCCTAACAATAATCCTCTGCCATTCACAAGAGTTGTCCCCATTTTACCACGGGTTTGGGAAGTCTGAGCTCTGCAAGGCTCATCAATGGTGAACCCCCCCGGGGAACCACCAACCCGGGCCTCAGACTCGGCCCAGCACTTGCCACCAGAGATTTGGAGTGAAAAATAACCCCAATATATCATAAAGTTGACGGATCCTGCAACCGTCATAATAAGATAGAGGAATGACAATAATTTCTGTACCAACAAAAACCGTGTAGTCTGGGTAATGTGGGGCAAAGACTTATAAACACCGTATGCACGTTGCCTATTCCCTCACTCTATGCATCACGTTGTATGAATACTGATGCAATTTCTGAACAGCTGCAAGGAAACGGCGAAACAGAGTCAAACAAAAAAGTGCTTTCTCAAGTTCTTGTTCCATCTTTTGAAATTGGAATCAGCCAATACAAGTTAAGTCATCAGTGCTGCACCCAGAGCCACCCAAAAGCGGCCCAACACTGCTGCAGTGTCTTTCGGGGTGGGCGTTTTTCCCCTCTCTGAGTCTCCTAATCTCTGCATCTTCAGAAACGCTTTCTTTTTTAACCACCAGCTTCCACAGATGTGCTTAAAAGCAGGAGAAACAGAAAGGGCCGTGAGCCGCCCCGTGGCGGCTGTGAAGTGACAAGTGGCCAGGAGCAGGGCGCACGGCTCTCCGCCCGGGCACTGGCCGCCCCCTCCCGGGCGCGCCCCCACCTACCAGCGAGAGCACCTTGTAGGTATTGGGGTCCTTGGCCGTGCGGGCGCCCGCCGCCTTCTCCAGCGGCTCGTCGCCCAGGTCCATGGGGGCCAGCAGCGACGCGGCCGCCTGCGGCTCCCCGGGCGCCGGGCCCGGGTGGCGGCCGTTCCCCGCGGGGCCCTCCCGGGGCCCGCGCCCGCCCTCGCCGCGCTCCATGGTGCCGGGCTCGGCCCGCCGCCCGCAGCCGCCGCCTTTAAGAGGCCCGGGCGGCCCCGCCCCGCGCCCGCCCCGCCCGCGGGACCCTGGCCCGCTGCCCTCCCGCGGGAAAGCGACCCACCGCCCGGACGGCCCGGCTTCCTGGCCCGCGCCCGCCTTGGGCGCGCGGCTATTTTGGGCGCTGGCGTGGGCGAGCCACTCACTTCCCCCCAGCCCGCGCCCCGGGCGCCCGCCGAGCGCTGGCTGCCGGCGCCGTGCGGGGTGAGCCGCCCGGGCGTGAGCTCGTGGGGTGCCCAAGTGGAGCCGGAGGACGAGCACCAGGCGCAGGGCCGGAGAGATGCGGCCGCCGATGCCCACCCCGCTTCCAAAAGGCGGGAGACGCCGAGAGGGGAGTCTGGGGAGCGACCTGTGGTGTCTGAATGGAAATGGAAACGGGCCGAGGGTCGAACGTGGGGGAGGCGACTTGCTTTTTGTCCCGACTTGGACACAAACGAGAATCCCCTTTAGAGCCCTGCCCCCCGCTGCCGACGCTACTCGGAAAGGAAGCCCCTTCCTTAAAATGCTGCCTATGGTTTTACAAATGCGCACACGTGCACTCATGCAATGGACAGTTCACGTTCCAAGGTTTTATGTGGCTTCACAGATTTGTAGCTGCTATTGTTTTAATATTTATTTTATTTTAATATATTTGCACTGTTTTAATATATTTACATATTAACTCTCTTAGTCTTGCCATATTGAGCTTTCAAAGTGTCAGCA
>JAQZBX010006320.1:0-23005 GCA_029593785.1 Cabassous unicinctus | reverse complement strand
AAGGACATGCCTTCACCCTCACCCATCATTTGCTACATTCCAACATTTGCTGCAGAGACGCCAGGGTTGTAACATGGAACACCTTGGGGGATAGGGAGGAATGTTGCAGCTGTTAACCCCAGAGAATAAGAACATACTTCTCCTCACTGTGACATCACCCAGGCCATCAAGGGCAGGAACCTGGCCCAGTGTGGGAAGATTTGTTATTTCCCATGATCCGGAAAACAGGAAAAAAGCTCTATCTGTCTCTAAGCCTTCAGCCACCTGAAACCAAAATATTATCAAAATGGGATTTTAAAAAGGGATATCTCCCTCACATTTTATTCCAAAATAAACTTCCAAAAGATAAAAATGTAATCCTAACCCTCGGGCAAGGCTGTGTTGGCTGCAGTCTGCGTGAGAGAATGAGATGCTAGAGCCACAGGAGAATAGCTTGATTGACTTACCAGATGATGAGCATGTAGAAGATGAAACTTTTCCTCCTTTCCTACTTCCAGCCTCTCCAGAGAGAGAAGATGGTGAAGGTGCTGAACCTGATGAAGAGTCAAGGAGAGAAGCACCTGTTTATGGCCCTCCAAAGAGAACAGTTAAAAGGAATATAACCAAGTTGGATGCTCAGAGATTAATTTCAGAGAGAGGGCTTCCAGCCTTAAGGTGTGGGTTTGATAAGGCAAAATTCGAAGGTGGGGTCATGAGGCTGAAGACTTAAAGATGCTGATAAGACACATGGAGCCCTGGGCACTTAGGCTATTCCCGAAACTGCAATTTGAGGATTTTATTAACAGAGTTGAATACCAGGGAAATAAAAAGGAAGTTCAGACCTGCTTAAAATGAATTCAACTTCATCTCCCTGTTTTACATGAAGATTTTATCAGCAGTAATGATGAAGAGAAGGAAAATAATGGCCACAATGTAATGGCTACTGAATTTGATGCATTTTCACAATCTCATCTGAAAGTGACAAGCTTGCTTTTGAGTCAAGTAGATGCCTGACAGAAGAGCAGCAGCGGAGAATTGAGAGAAATAAACAGCTGGGAAAGAAGGCAGGCAAACCTTCTGCGTAACAGTCCGTCCCAAGGAAGTGAACACACCTGCAGCACAGACAACTGACGTTCACACAGGTGAAGCTCAAAGAGAGGAGTCAAATGGGTTAAACAATCCACGTGCTGCTGCTGCTGCCAGTACTATAAATGTAGAGGAAGAATCAAAATGAGAGAAAACACAGCTGGACTAATCCTTTAAAAATGTACCATAGTAACTACATGTTTCATCAACAAATCATGTTGCTGAAGTTAGAGAAGACTCAACTAAGAGAGAAAATTTACCAATGTCTTACTGTTCTCCAAGTTTAGGCTTACTAGGTATTTTGTCCACTTTGAGTGAAAATTCTTTTGTGGTAAAGCTTTTGCAGATTTCCTGTTTAAAATCTGGTATTTATTGATAATTATGCTTTTCATTTATTTATTAGCTTTAATTAAGTCTATTCTCTTTAGTGTTTATTTTTATATAGCTGGATATGGCCTCATAAAATGATTAGTAGTTAATAAAGCAATTTCTGCTGCTAGGGTGCTCTTGGATGCCTTGTTTTCACTACATTGTGTGATTTTAAGATGTAAATATATGTTGAGTATTAATGCCCATTTTAAAAAATAAAAATTATTTTACAAGCTAAAAAAAGAACACTGAATTGCCAGTGTTTTCTATTATATTAATACAATTTTAACAGCTTCAACATATCCATTATTAGTGAGGGTTGGAGAAACAAATATTTTTAAAAATCTGTTGGTGGGAGTATAAATCAATGTAATCTTTTTGAGGGTGAATTGATGTTATATATAAAAAACTGCATAGGCATATACCCTTTGACGCAGCAGTTCTATTAATAGAAATTTGTCCTATAGTTACACTTGTACAAGTGGTAAAGCTATATAAATGATGTGATTGCAATAATATTGTTTGGGAACAACCTATCTGGCCATTAATTTAAAAAAAAAAAAAAAGAGGAATACTACACAGCTATTAAAAATATGGGTTAGATCTATCTATGCGTATATGAATAAAGGGCCAAGATAGATGAACCAAATTCACAAGGGATAAAACACTACATAGAGGAGAACTCAATTAAAATTGGAAATAAAAAAGTAAGGCCACACAGACATGTATGTTGTATTTGCTTAAAGACTGTCTGGAAAGATGTAAATGAAGTTTTTATCAGCAGTAACCCTAGGAAGAGGGAAGTTGGGGAGGTGATTAGGTAACTTTCTCTATCCAGTTTTTATCCTTTGGTATTTTTTATATGGTTTTTTCCACAAAAGAATGTCTTACTTAGATGATTAGAACACTTAAATTTAAAAAAAGTAAAAAAAAGAATTTCTCAACCAAGGGACGAATCCTGTCACCTGTGATGCTGAGGCTCTAAATTGTCATTTTCTTTGTGCATCCTTTACGCCTGCTCCACTGTCTCAGTCTGAATTCTTTGTTACAAGCCACCAAAAGGAATTGGTTGGAAGGTAAAGTGAAGGTGCATAGGAAGGAACAGGAGAGGCTGAGCGGTGACCCAGGTTCGTAAAACAAACAGGAGTCAAGTGAGCCTGGTCGGCAGGAACCGGGAAAGGTCGCAGGTGGAAGCCGCAGGCTGGGCGGCTCCGAGAGCCACGCCGAGGCTGCAGGGAAGCTCCCACCTGCTCAGGAGTAAGCTCTTGGGAGCCAGGTCCGATGGCCTACCCCTGGCCTAGCCAAAGGACAGGGAGAGAAAGAATCTGATGCCCTGGGCATTCACAGAGGGAGGCAGGCATTGCAAGTTCCCCTGCCAAGACTGCACACAGTAGGGGCAGAGTAGTAATAGCAAAGGGACAGTTAGATGCTAAACAGAAAAAAGAGTGTAAAATGCCAAATACTCTTATGATAAGATAGTATCATCTTTTGAGAAGAACATGTGAATTAATTAAGGGAACATGGTCTTTTTAAAATACAATTTTGTTGAAGTATATCATTTCTACATGAACATATGTAAACAATAGGTATATATTAAAATTTGTGAATTTACAAAACAAACATGCATATCATTAAAGGCTCCCATACATCTTCCCACCATCCAATGTCTTGCATTGTTGTGAAACATTTCTTACAAACTATAAAAGAGCATTGTCAAAATATTGCTACTATTGTCCATTGTCAAAATATTGCCATATTTTTCCCCCAACTCACCCTTTTATTAACACCCTGTATTAGTATTATATATTTGTTATAGTTCATGAGAAAACGTTCTTGTATTTGTCCTGTTAACCACAGTCCATCTTCCACCACTGAATTCCCTGTGTTATACAGTCTCATGCTTTGTACAATTCATTCAGAGTGTATACTCAGTGGCTCTCATTTTCATCACAGAGTTGTGCTGCATCACCTCAATTTTAGTACATATTCATTACTCCAAAAGGAAAAATCCCATTCCCCCTTATACCCCCATTGTTGTCCCTTAGTATTGAAATAATACCTTCTTATCAATGCTGCAAAATATTATAATATTACTGTTAACTATCGCCCATAATTTGTAATTTTCCTGTGTATCACCATATTCTTAGCACTGTGTAAAAGAACATTCTTGTATTTATACTGTTAACCACAATCATCCATCACCGAAATCACTGTTATACATTCACTAGATTATTCTCTAGTTTCCTTTCAACTGACATTTAGGAACATGGTCTTTTAAATCTCATTCTGAATAAGGCAATCTGAAATATAGTGGCAAAAAAAATCTAAATTCAACTTTTCTCAAATCCATTTCCTTCATTCTTTACACTGATTTTTTTTTAACCAATCAATTGTATTGATACATATTAATAAAGCTTACAATTCTTCCAAATCTTTACATTGATCTTGAGAACCATTTCAACATGAAAATCACTGAAACTTAGGCTTGGTTCCTGGCATCTTTTTTTTTTTTCTTTTTTCTTAACTTTATTTGTACATTTAATAATCAAAAATATAAACAATTAAAAACTAAAAAGTAAACACAGATGAATAAATATATACATTTCTCCATTAAATGGATACATACAAATTTGTGTGTGTGTGTGTATGTGTGGATCAAACAATATGTTACACAATATATTTAGTTCATAGTAACGCATTCATACAGTATTTGTCCTTTTGTGTCTGGCTTGCTTCACTCAGCATAATGTCCTCCAGATTCATCCATGTTGTCCTGGCATCTTTTTAAGAAATATTCATTGAAGCCCCACTCTTCTCACTATTCGATGTATTTATTGTGGGCGACACAGAGGTAAGACATGGTCCTTGTCCTCCAGGAGCTTAGCACTCAGCGGAAGAGAGAAGAAAAACATGCACAGAAACCCACTTTTCTCTGTATCTTAATACTTGCACACAAAACCCATCACCTATTCCTCACTCCCAAATTTAGCTTTTGAGGCCTCTCCCCTGCAGTTTCGTTTCTTATGTTCTCTACAGCTGTGCTAGGGTTTATTCCCTATACTGGCCTCATTTCAGACTCCTTTCACCCAGTAAATAATTGGTAAACCTAATCATTCACTCTGCCAGTCAGAAGGAATTTATTCTGAAGTTAATTTTGTAACTTCTCTAAGGTTCATTACATTATATATAACGGGCACATGCTAGGTTTGGGCGTATATTCTTATATCTCTATGAAAATAAATATGCAAAAAGAGCATCCAATTTATAATTACGTGTTTCATTAAACTCAAAAGCACTCTATTGGTCACAGAGACAATCTTGACTAGAAAGAGTTTACAGTATCTTCCTTTTGTTTCATTTCAGTATTTCTGTCAGTGTGATTTTATAGTGCCATGTTAGTTTTATAAATAAGTAAGTATGTTTATATACTTTATATTCTGTGTAAGAGAGGAAAAGATGACTGTTCTTTTACTTCTGGGTGAAGATAGGAAATATCAATAGGGACGAGTGAATAAAAATCTATTGGAAATAAAAATTGTAGAATGGAAACAGTTCAAAATATCAAGTGATAAAGGAAATAATGTAAAATTTCTATGGGCATGTCAGAAACTTAGAAAAATGAGGCTGGGGTGATATATTAAGTCTGTAACTCATAGGTATAGTTGTGAGAAAAAAACTAAGATTTTTTCCCTAGAAAAAAAAAGATTAAATACTGCTTTTTTATACTGCCAATATATTGGTTCTCTTGCTTAATTAGTTCTACTTGCCTCTTTTATTTGTCTATATTTATTTTAATAATCACATTTATAAAAGGTAGCACAGTTGTGTGGTGTGTTTGCTTAGCTGTGGTCTGTGCCCATATCTCAGGCTCAATGGAGGTTTCTCTTGACATCAAGAAGCAACTAACATGTTTGCTAGGATAATGGGGCATGGGGACAGAGGAAGGTGGGTGTGTGCCTTTAAAGCTATACAACAGAATTCCCAGCAGGTAACAAGGAGGTGAACACAGAGAAGTAGCATCTTTATACCATCTATCATTACCTCTTGGTTTCCATGCTCTCTCTCATGCTGATGAATATCATAAGCAAGTGAATAAAAATCCCTTTTAATTTCTCAGGCTTGGGAGTCAGATTATCTGGCATAAAGTCCATGCTCTACTTCTTATTAGCCAAATAACTTAACTTCCCTGTTCTTTAGGTTCACCATCTAGAATGGAGATAATGAATGTGTGTTCATCAAAGGGTTATCTTCAGAATTTAAATGATATAACCCATGTAAAGAACTTAGCATGACGCTTGGCAAATAGCAAGCACTAAAACTTTAACTGCTTTATTACTTAAAATTTTAATGCTAATGTTATTGTTGCTGTTAGTATTTTCTATTGCTGTTGTCTTTGTTAATATTTCTAATTTATTTGCCCTCTGGCCAATGGGGATGGGTTTGTAAGGGGAGGAGTAAAGTTGAGGAGAATTCCTGAGAGGTTATTTTCTATTCTCCACCTCAAAAATTCCTTTCTACACTTCTTCCAGCTGCCTCTTTCTCCCACTGCAGTAGTAATAATCTTTCATAATAATAATAACCTGTGCCTCTTGCACTCAGAGCCACTGGAAAACTAAACAGCAACTGGATTTACCAAATACTTAGGAGTAATTATTTGACTTTATGAAATGTTTTTATTGTGTCTTGATTATTACTTGATCAGTTATATAATTTACTAATTCATTTGATATTTTTAAAGTGCTTACTATATGCATGAAACTGTGCAAAGGACCAGTAAATGTATGTGGTTAAGTGGATTGCTGTAAGGAAATATTCCCTCAGTCCCCCAACCTCCCACAAAGACATGCATTTCCCAAATTGTTTGATATTGGGCTTGACCATGTGGCTTGCTTGTGCCTCACAGATGGTAGAATCTATTTCCTGCTCTTTGACTTTTGGCTTGGCCATGTAACTTGATGTTGCCAATGGAATGTTAGCATGTATGTAAGAGAATTGAACTAAGCTAACATAGCTGGGCTTTGCCTTTTATCTTTCTGTAATCACCATGATAAGGACATGCCCTGAGTAGTTCAATGGTTCCAGAAGCATGAGAAATCTGAACTGGTTTGTGACCTACAGCCTAGCCCAGCCTAGATCAGCTGAGAACTAGCTGGTACATGAGCAAGAAATAAATGTGTCTTGTTGTATGTCACTGAGATCCAGTGGCTTTTGGTTGCACAGCAAAAGCTAACTAAAGCAGTTGTGAAAAAGAAATTAAAAAACACTGCTTTTTCCAGATGCTTTATAACGTAGTTAAGGAAACAAGATATAGCATATGAAAGTTAAGAAATGGTACTGAGACAAGAATTGAATTTACCTTCCTGCCTCAGAAAATTAGACAAAATATGTATAAAACAGGCAGCTAAGGACTACTATCCTTGATATGAGTAAAACAAAGTGAGCCTTATGATTGTGCCAGCTACGGCCACAAGGCAATTTTGAGGCCACCGTGCAAAAGGGAAGAACTACAACAGACCTTATGGTTCCATCGATTTGAAGAGTCAGAGACTGGTGTTCAGAGAGGCCAACTTAACAAGAATAGGTGGATTATAGTTCCAATGAGGAAGGGATGGCACAGAGGCAGGGTCAGGGAGGCTATGCACTGGAAACCTGCAGAGGGGTCTTTCCAAGTCTCTAACTGAATAGTGATCTGCTCATGGTTGGGAGGAAAAGCCAGAAAAGAGGCCAAGGAAACAACCACCAAAAAGCAGTAGGCACTGACAAGGAGATGATGATGGACAACGGCATCCCAGGGAATGGAGAGAGCCTGCAGCTGCAGGCAGGATAAGCCCATCCATCTTATCCATAGGATATAAAGCCCCCTCTCACTTGGAGATGGAGTGGACATCACCATCCCAGACTCCTCAGGATTGGGGAAAGAGCTATGGACTAGAGTGGACTTACTGGAATTCTGTTGTAGACATATTGTGATTCAAGCAATGAAAGAAATTACAACATTAATGTGGAGCCAGTGGCCACTGGACACTTTCAGGGCAGGGAGAGGGAAAAGCAGTTGTAATACAGGGGCTTTTCGGGACTTCGGAATTATCCTGAATGATAGTGCAATGACAGATATAGGCCATTTTACATCAGCATATAACATGCAGAACTGTGTGGGAGAGAGTGTGGTCTACAATGTGAACTATGGTCCATGCTTAGTGGCAAAGCCCCAGGATGTGTATATCCATTGCAGGTGATGTGCCACGCTAATGAAAGATGTTGTTGTGGGAGGAGTGGTAGGTGCGGAACATGGGAATCCCTGTAATTTTTGTGTTACATTTATGTAATCTAAGCATCTTTTAAAATAAAATAAATAAATAAATAAATAAAAAGCAGTAGGCAGAACCATGCCTATAATTCACAGCAGCTGGGAATAGTTTGTGTTCTACTAGCATATTGGAAAGACATTAGAAAACACAGAGTACTGGGTAGATTCCTCAGAAAACTATCACCTTGGTAAAGGAATTAAATTAGCTCTAGACTAAATGCTACTCTGTATCTATCCTACAAATGCTTTAAAGTAAGCTTTTAAAAGATCCAACAGTGGGCAGGTTACTGTGTACCAGAACAAAAACCAAGGCTATTTAATAGAATACAATAAAATCCATCAATCAACAACATAAAATTCACCATGCCAAGCATACAATCAATATTTACCAGACTTTAAAAGAAGCAGAAAAAAAAAATATGATTTTAACACGAGAGAAAAACAATCAATAGAAACAGAACCAGAATAACAGAGATAAAGGAACCAGAAATAAGGGCTTCAACAGCTATTGTAAATATTCTCCTTTTATTTCAGAAGTCAGAAAAGACCATCAGCATGAAGATGAGAGAAATGGAAGACTCAAGAAAACCCTGATGTAACTTCTAGATATGGAAAATATCTGAAAACAAAAATACAATGGATGAGTCTAAGAACATATTAAAAACAGTGGAAGAAAAGAGCAGTAAATCTGAAAATACAATAGAAATGATCAAAGATGAAGTGTACAAGAAATAGATGACTATAAAGAAATAGAGCATCAGGGACCTGAGGGACATATAATTAGCATAAATGTAATTAGAATGCTAGAAAAAAGGAGGGGTAGAAAAATATTTGAAGAAATAATGGAACAAAATGTACAAATTTGAAGAAAATTATAAACCCACAGATCTAATGATTTTCACAAATTCCAAGTATAATAAACACAAAGAAAACCACACCATGACACATCATAATCAGATTGTTGAAAACTAGTGATAAAGAATATTTTAAAAAGCAGTGAGAGGAGGAAAAAAGATACTTTACATAAAGAGGAATAAAAGATAAGTATGATAGCAGATCTTGTCAGCATCTATGTCAGCCAGAAGACAGAGAGGGGAAAGAACTATCAATCTAGAATTCCTTACCCAGTGAAAATATCTTTGAAAAATAGAGGCAAAATAAAGACATTTTTTTATCAGAAAATGCTAATAGAATATATTCCCAGCAGAAGTGTAGTATAAGAAATACTACAGGAAGTTGTTCAGTTAGAAGGAAGATGATACCAAATGTGAAATAGACCTACCCAAGGAAAAAAGAGTGCATGGCTGTATATAAAGAAAATATTTCTCATTTTTAATCTTTTTATAATATAGTCTGGTTAAGCACACCTAATGTCAATTTCTTTCTTTCTTTTTTTAATATATATTTTAAAAGATGCTTAGATTACATAAATGTAACTAAAAATTACAAGGATTCCCATGTTCCCCACCTCCCACACCTCCCATACCTAATGTCAATTTATCATGGGGTTTATAGCACACATAGAGATAAAAGGCATGATGACAACAGCACAGAGGATGGGAGGGTGAAGTGGAAATATAAGAGTTCATACACTATATGTGAATTGGCATAAAAGTATTTGAGGATATTGCGAATATTCTCACTGTCCTGATTTTGTGATAATCAGGGTAGGCTAAACATTTGGTATATTAGAAACCATGCATGTGTCCCCAGACCTAGTTTTTCTACCTAGATCTGGTTTTTAGAATGCTGGTGATAAACTAAGCCTGATTTATTATATGACCATCCTGTATGGGAAATCACTGTAGCTCTAGGTATCTTTGGTCAACCTTAAGAGATATAGCAGGCGGACAGATGTGGCTCAAATGGTTGGGCATTCATCTCCCATATGGAGGGACCTGGGTTTGATCCCCGGGACCTACCGGTAAAGATAAAAAAAAAAAAGAAAAATATAGAAAGTGCATGGGCCACCAGGCCCCGTGCGCGGGTGAGGCCCCCAGGCCCCACGAGCCACTGAATAAGATGATGACATAACAGGAGAGTTACACAAGGGAGATTCAAGATGAGACGTGCAGAAAAACCAGGAACTAAGTTAGCGCAGGTGGTAGGACACCTCTCTCTCACATAGGAGGTTCCAAGGTTCGAAGACAGGAGGAGAAGGATGGGAAGAGAGGGTAGGAAGTGGATACAGAGAGTTGCCCAGCGAATGGTCACAGAAACAGCAAAAACTGAGGGGGGGGGGTGCGTAAAAATGGATAAAAGTAAATAAATAAATAAATCCTTTTAAAAAAAGTATAGGGGAGTAAGATATAGACTATAGTTAGTAGTAATGATGCTCTTTTGTAATTTGTTGACAAATGTTTCACAACAATGCAAAGTATTTGTGGTGGGGTGATGTGTGGGAGCCCTGTATGATATTACGCATGTTTGTTTTGTAAGTTCACAATGTTTGCTGAACACTTATTGTTTATGTATGTTCATGTATGAATGATATACTTCAATAAATTGTTTTTTTAAAAAAATATTTAAGGATAGACTGAGAAATGTTAAAAGATGCATATTGTAAGCCTTACATCAACCACGAATGAGATAAAACAAAACACATAGTTAATAAAACAATAGTGAAGATAAAAATGGAATCCCAATTAATTATCCAAATTAATCCAAAATAAGGCAGTGCTGGGGAAGTCAGGGACACACCTAGTGGCCATCTCCAAGCCCTCACCTACCTCCTCTGACCTTTTCTATTTTGGGTAGATGTTTCAATAGTTCCATGCTGCAGCCCAGAGAAATGTTAGGTCTGGTGGAGAGGGCTGACGTATCTTAGACCTAAAACTGGGAACAAGCAGTCCCAGCTGCTTCTCAGAGCCCCTCCCCCTGGGTTGAGTCTAAGTACCCTGCCCTGGGCTGCACAGCTTGGTCTCTCCTCTCCAGCGCAAAGCGGGGTGTGCAAAGCCACTATCCACCAACCCTGGCCCAAGCAGCTGGTGGCAGTGAGGGACTGGCCACGACGGCATCTCTTTCCCTGCTCTTTTGGACCCTTTTGTGCTGTGTAAATAATAAAGCAGTCAGTTGCTGAACGTCTTTGTTGTGCCGGAGGCTGTGTGTTCCGGTACAGCAACTCATCCCACAAGCAGGAAAAGAGGAAAAAAAGAAACAACAAAAGAGATGGGACAAATAGAAAATAAATAGCAACAGTGTAAATCTAACCACATCAGAAATCACCTTAACAATAAATGGATTAAAGCCACCCCAATAAAAGGAGAGATTGCCAAATTGATTAAAAAAGCAAAGCCAACAGTATGCTATGAAAAAAGATACCCACTTTAAATCTAAAGGCAGGTAGGTTAAAAGTGAAAAGTTGGAAAAAGTGATATCATGCAAACTTTAATCAAAAGAAAGCTAGTGTGGCTATAATAATACCTGACAAAATAGTTTTTAGAACAAAAAATATTACCAAAGTTTAAAAAAGGACACTGTAAAATGATAAAGGGGTTTGTTCATCAAGAAAACATAAAAATCCTAACTATGTCTTTACCTAATAAAAGGGCACATGAAGCAAAATCTTATTTGAAAAGAGAAATAAACAAATTTACAATAACACTTGAAGATATAAACACTCCTATCTAAACAATTAACAGAATACATAGACAGAAAATCAGTAAGGATATAGAAGAACTGAATGGCACAGTATTAGCCAAATTGACATAGTTGACATTTATAGAAAACTCCACCCAACAGCAGTGAAATATACATAATTTTCAAGTGCACATGAATCATTGTACAAGATAGGCCATAGGATAAACATTTAAGAGATTGAAATCATACAAAGTATGTTCTCTGAACACAGAAGAATTAAACTGAAATTTAAACTTTCTTAAACATTTGGAAATTGTGGCAGTTTGATATTATTTATGAGTTCCAAAAAGAGATACTGATTATGTTTGTAAACTAGTCTATTCCTCTGGGAGTGATACCCTTTAATTGTATTAGATTCAGCTGAGATGCCTTTGATTAAATTATGTTAAGATTAGGGCTTTGATTCAACCACATTATGGGTGTGCAGGGTTGAGTCCCCGCCCCCTTGGTGGGCTAAATATATGGACGCTCAATCAAGAACCCAGAAGTGGATATACAGAGAAGATACATGGAGGAAGAGAGACCAGCCCTCTGCCAGCCTACAGCTGAGATCAGAAGAAGCTGGACCCACGGAGCCTTAAGAGGAAGAGAAAGGCTGAACCCTCGCCTCCCATCTTGCTTCAACACGTGGCAACAGAGTTTGGTAAGGAAGTAACCTTGAGTTGGACTCTTTAGGGTCTTGTAACTGTAAGCTGCTACCCCAAATAAATACCCTTTATAAAAGCCAACAGATTTCTGGTACTTTGCATCAGCACTCCTTTGGCTGACTAATACAGAAATTAAATAGCACTCACCTAAGTAACCTTTGGATCAAAGAAAAACTCATGAAAGAAAACAGAAAATATTTTACCTTAGTGAAAATGAAAACATAACTCATCAAAATTTATAAGATGCAGCTAAGCCAACATTTATAGGAAAATTTATAATACTTACAGAAAAGAAAAAAGATCTCAAGTCAATTATCTAGAAAAAGATGAGCAAACTAAATTCAGATGAGCCGAAGGAATAATATAAAAAAAGAGAAGAAATTAAGTAAATTGAAAACAAAACAAAAAAAATGGACAAAATCAACAAAGAATATTTCTTTGAAAAGCTTAATAAAATGATAAACCTCTTGGCAGAGTTATCAGGGGAAAAAGAAGTCACAAATTCCCAATACTGAGAGTGAAAGAGGCAACACATACCACTACAGATCATACATACATTTAAAAGAGAATAGGAATATTATAAACAATTTTACATGAAATTCTAGAAAGGTGAAGCTATAGTAACAGAGAGCAGGTCAGTGGTTGCTGGTTTGGCACGAGGGGCCTATCTAGGGTGATGAAAATGTCCTATAACAAGATTGGGGTAGTTGCAAGAGTGCATATATATGCCCAAACTCATGAACTATTATACCTAAAATGGACAAATTTTACTTATATCACATATACTTCAATAAAGCTGATTCTAAAAAATAAAATGAAATGATGCAAAAATGGACTTCTGGGAAAAGCTGATGCATTGAATGCACACATTTGCTTTCACTTTCTCCCCAAACCATGCTAAAATAACACATTTTTTAAAGGCATACGTCCACAAAGACAAGAAGAATTGGAGAAGAGATGATGTAGCATTAGATGGGAAAACAGATGGACACTTGATAATTGCATTAGCAGACCAAAGGATTTTAATCCTAAACGGGAAGTGAAGAAAGCCAAGATACAGTCAGATTTATGTGTAGAACGGTCTGCACCACGTACTTCTAGAAGAGGAGGTAAAGGTAGGACAACGAAAAAGGAGAATTGGTTGAAAGTTTGGGTACGCAGCAGTCAAGGGCCGGTTCCTCTGCCTAACCCAAGCAAATGGTGACCTCACATCCCCTACTCAGCAGAGAACTGGAGATTTACTCTGTGGAGAGAATAAAACAGAACCTTTGGACTTGGACATCAGGCCTGAGAGGCAGGTGACCATGTTAAATATAGGAGGATTGATCGAAAGTTCTCCTTTTGAATGCTGACTCGTCAGCCCTCTAAACATACATTTATTGGTCACCTAGTGCATACCAAGGACTGTACTAGAAACAGTGTGGATACAGAAGGAAAATATGAATGGTCTGTTCTCACAAGAAGCTCCTAGCCCAGCAGAGAGGACACGGTGACAGTTAATTGCTGAAGTATCATTTTCTTTAAGATGCTCTCTCCACACAGTTTGGACACCCTGGCTGGAGGCCTGTCAGCTCCCCTTTAAGACCCTGTCATTTCCCTTCTGGAACAACAAATTAAGTCCTTACACCCACTTTTTTCCGTTCTCCCCCTTACAGGTCTGGGGACCCCTATATACCCAGCCTAATTGCCTGGGTGCCAGATACCTGAAAACTGGGGTCAGTCCCTGTGCCCTGGGACCTGCTGAATTTGTTCAAAGTAGCCAGTCCACAGGTTGCTGGCAAAACCTAGCTAACCCCAGCCTGCCGCCCATCCCCGAGCCCGCCCTGCAGCTCCAGCTTGTTGTTACCTTCTCTCCAAGGCAACCTGCACGGCAGCCTTCTCTCCTTTGGAGTTGTAAGTCATGTCTGCCTTTCATTTCTCCCAGTGCCTTTGCGTTATGTCCTGCCATCCAAAGAACCTATAATCATTCCTGATATCTTAGAATTATGAAACAGTTACAAAACAGTAGGCTAAGAGAAATGAAAGGGAAGCACAACGTGCTGTGAGAGCCCACAGGAAAGCACCCGTCCCAAGTCGGGGCCGCACCCCTGCAGTCACCACTGCTTACACCCCCACAGTCCACCTTAGAAAACCTGCTCCCCTCAGAGCCTCTAGGAGGGGCAGCCCCACGAACCTTGGGTCAAGTTCTTGCCCCAGTAGTCGTGACTGATTAGATCAGACAAGGACACCTCACAGAAATCTGACCAATCCATTGACTCAGCAGAGACTAATCAGATGTTTTCCTCTTTGAGGGTTTTTTAGTAGACATAGCTGAAAGGTCATGATGAAGGTAGAAGGGCTGGGGGAAGCCCGGTGGGCTGTGTGCAGGGGAGTCAGCAGAGCAATGTGGCAGAGAGAAGGGGAACAATGGAGAGAAGCAGAGATGGGAAGGTGCCTGGAGCCACTTTCTGATGCCCAGAACCTAGCCCAGCAGCTGTGTGGCTCAGTTCTAGTTTACTTACTGTCTTGGGATTTTGCCTGAGGTGTTATTCTTAACGTTCTTCCTTTTCCCTCATTGTGGTAGTTTGAGGCTTTAATGGACCCCAGAAAAATCATGTCCTTAGGGCTAATCCACTCCAGTGGCTGTGAACCTATTGGGGGTGGGACTTTTTGATCAGATTACTTCAGTAAGGCATGACCCAGGGTGGGTCTTATTCCCCTTACTGGAGTTCTTTATAAATGGGATGAATTTGGAAAGAGAGACAGAGAGAAAGCCACAGGAGCTGAGAGAAAGCCAGAGGAAGCCGGAAGCTGAAGCAATGAAACCCAGAAGGGAAGGGAGACCAGCAGACACCACCATGTGCCTTGCCATATGGTAGAGGAGCATAGGGTCGCTGGCAGTCTTTGAGAAGAAAGCATTGCTTGATAATGCCTTGATCTGGACATTTTCAAGGCCTCAGAACTGTAAGCTTGCAACCCAGTAAATCCCCATGATGAAACCAAGCCATTTCTGGTATATTGCATTCTGGCAGCCTACCAAACCAAAACAACCATGATCTAATTTTACTGGGTGTCTTTCTGTATATACAACAAGCCTTGACTAGGACAGGGGTCCTGGAAGACTTCTTAAAGAAAACGATGTCTCAGCAAACCTGCAAGGGCCAGCAAGAGTTAGGCAAAGAGCGAGAGGGAAAATGGTATTCCCAGACGAAGGAGCAGCAGGTTCAGAGATGCAAAGGCACGAGGGAGCCTGGCTTCTTCTAGGAACTGCAAGGCAAACCAGTGGGTACAGCCGAAGCACATTCACCCACAGAGCTGCACGGTGCGAGGCAGGGGTGTGGCCAGGTCTAGGTACTGAATGACAGGTGACTGAGGAAACTCTTGGCTTATTCATATTTATTTATTTATTTATTTTTGGTACCAGGGCCGGGGATTGAACCCCAGACCTCATGTGTGGGAAGCTGGTGCTCAACCACTGAGCCACATTGGCTCCCCTGAGTTGGTTTTCCCGTTTGTTTGCTTGTTATTTGTGTTTTTGTTTTAAGGAGGCACTGGGAATCAAACCCAGGACCTCCCATGTGGGAAGTGGGTGCTCAGTTGCTTGAACCATATCCGCTCCCCTCATTCATATCTTGAGAAATTAGTTTCTACAAGTTAACAAAGTTAAAAGATCTCTAGAAAGTTTGACAAGTCAAGTAAAAGGATAATTTGAGATATTCTAGTTCCAAAGAAAAGACTTTCAGGAGTACTGTTGTGTGTAAATAGTCTATCTAGAAAAATTATTTCAGTGAAGTTAAAAAAAACTTTCAAATATCTTAATTGTCTATAAGCTATAAGTAACTTATTTTAAGAAATTAAATATCAGATGAATGGGATGGTAATTATTCACAAGTCTCACACTTTCCATGTGGATCTAAAATGAAATAATTCTCAGTCCTTGCTATCAATAAATTGAGGAGTAAAATTAACTTTATTATAACAGAAAAGCATCAATTATCCAAATATGACTCATATTATTGAGATTATCATATTTTCTCCTAAAGAAAAATGTTGTCTTGAGCTTGTACATTTTATTAAAATATTCAAATTAAAATGAAGATTGGTAATTCAAAAAATGTATGGATACTTAACTTCGTTTACTTATGGTAATATGAATTCTTGGTTGCGGAAATCCTGATAAGTACTGATAAAATTTATACCAAACAGTTCACTGTTTTAATAAAATTAATTAAAATCAAGACAAATATACATCTTAAAATGCATGATTACTAAGCATAAGATTTATGAAAATTATTTCACTTATTTTTCACATCTAAAACTTCGCTGATCTATTCTTTATTAATACACATTCACATGTACATGTACACGTATGCGTATGTCTATCTTTCTATCCCTATATATCTATTGCAAAACTATAGGAAACAACTCAACCATAGGAAACAACATAGTTGAAGAAGTGACAATTTTCAGTTTCTGAAGCCAGAAGCAGGTCTTCAACACGCTTAAGCACCCAGCAGGTCGACTTGATCTGGGTTGGGGACTAACAGCAATAACATTAGCTATCATTTTATTGGTGCCCACATAGGCTGGTCATGGTGCTGGGGACTTTAGTCATTCATTCATTTCTTCTCCTGCTTGTTCATTCATCTATTCAACAAGTACGTATTGAGTACCTGCTGTGAGCCAAGCACTATTCTAGGCTCAGGATAGAACGGAACGAGAACATCAGCCTCCTCAAAGAGTTTAAAGCCTAGTGAAGGAAGAGAGATATGAATCAAATATGTACAGGCAAACATTGTAATGAGCACTATAGTGAAAAATAAGCACTAGAGGAAACATAACTGGAGTATCTGAGCCAATCTGGGGCTGTGCAGGTTGTGGTCAGAGAAGGATTCCCTGAGGCAGTGATGCATGAACCCAGATTTGAGGGATGAGGAGGGCTTAACTAGTGGAAGTGACAATAAGACCCCAGAGCCAGACCATTTTGCAACATGGCCTTTGTTGTTTATATGAAATCTGTCTATGGGAAGAAATGAGACAGACTGACCAAGAGTCTGGACACTATTCACACCTCAGACCTTACACTACCAATTTTATGGGTTCTTTTTTATATATGAGAACAATTCAAGATCCAGCCAACATTGTCAGAAATAATTTTGGGATCCAGAGGAGAGGTAAGCACTCAAACTTACAAGTGAACAAACTTCAAAGGGCCAACAACAATAATACAATATTCATTTGAAATGCGATTCAAGTATATTCATTTTGAAAATAGGGAGCATCTTAGTTTTCTTGGGCTGCCATAACCAAGTACCACAAACTGGGTGGCTTAAAACAACAGAAATTTCTTCTCTCACAATTCTTGATGCTACAAGTGTGATGACAAATTGTTGGCAAGGCCATGCTCCCTCTGAAGCCACTAGGGGAGTGTCTTAGTTTGTCACGGGGCTGCCAATGGGTTGGCTTTTATAATGCGGAATTTATTTAGGGTAAAAGCTTACAGTTCTGAGGCTGTGAGATGTTCATATCAAAACACCATCAGAGATGCTTTCTCACCAAAGTCAGCTACTGGTGATCCTGGGGTCCTGCCATGTGGCAAAGCAAGATGGCGGGCAATCTTTACTGAGGTTTCCTACCTTCACCTCCAGAATCTACCCTCTCCCAGAGCTCAGCTATAGGCAACCAGCCACTTGGGTTCGTCTCTTTCCAGGCCTCCTCTCTCAGTCTCAGCTGCTCTGCTTTCTTCCCGAGTTCAGCTGTGGCTGTCAGGCATATGGCTCTTTTCAGCCTTGAGCTGCTCCATGGGCCCAGCCTCTTGGGGGCTTCATTTTTAAGTTTTGACTGCTAGTGATCCTGGGGTCCTCTCTCACATTGCAGGATCAAAAATGGCAGAGCTCCCTTTTCCTGTGTCTCTCTCTGTGTCTCTGTTTATATAAAGTTCCCGTAAAAGGATGGAGACTTAACTTGAGTCACACCTCACTGATGTAGTCCAATCAAAAGAGGCCCACACCCACAGGAATGGATTAGCTCAAGATTATAATGTCTTTCTTTTTGGGATTCATAGAATAACTCCTGCCTGTCACAGGGAGGATCCTTCCTTGCTCTTCCAGCTTCTGATGGCCCCAAGGGTCCCTTGGCTTGTGGCAGCATAACTCCAGTCTCTGCCTCTGTCTTCACATGGCCGTCTCCTCTCTGTTTCTGTGTTTCCATGACCAAACTTCCCTTACTTAGGAGGACACCAGTCAATGGATTTAAGGAGTACCCTAATCCAACATGACCTCATCTTAACTCATTACATCTGCAAAGACCCTATTTCCAAATAAGATCACATTCACATTTGCTGGCAATGAACGTATCTTGAAAACAAGGGACTAACAGTATAGAAGAAAAGTTACACATCTGAAAGGAGATTTGAAAAGAAAGTCACAAAATGATATTGAGGAAGGAAATCAGTAAAGACATTTTGTGTTTTGATTTAACTTGGGTTTTGAGACAATGCAAGTAGCAACTGCCCTACAACAGGGAATTGAATGTCTCATGCATTTTCTCCTCAATCATATGAAGTTGAACTTGCAAAGATATTTCACAAGAATGAGTACTTTGCCAACTGTAAAAATGCAACATAAAGATGCATTTTGGTTATTTTCACATGTTCTTCAGAATAGAGAAACTTGGATCTCATAGGCACCAAATTGTAAAATGCATCATAATTTTATTCTAGTAAATTATGTGTCTTTCAAAATAGGAGGATATGAACGCGGCAGGTCACAGTGTCAGGCCATTGTCAGTGTGCCCGCAAGGCAGCAATTGGCTCCCCAGCTCTCTAGCAGTTGCTGTATTATAAACACAAGTGAAGTGATCACAAGCAGAGAAAGCAAAAGGACTTGAAGGATTCACTCCCGCACGCTCCCTGGCAGTCTGCCATGACTGGGGCCAGCTGGAAATAGCCATTGCTGAAAGACCAGTCTGGGAGCAACAGTGAGAGGCGTAGCTGCTCTTTTTAAGAAAAGGCTTAAAGCCAACCATGACTAATGTGCACTGGTAGAAACCACTATAAGCATCTCCTTCTGACTCTTGCTGTGATGTGACCTCATTATATCAAAAAATGAATGAAGATTTGTAATCATAAAATAATACTAGCTACCACTTACTGATCATCTACTATGGGCTAGGCACTGAGCTGCGGGCTTTATGGACTCTTTCTGCTTGTGATTACTTCCCTTGTGTTTACAAAACAGCAGCAGCTAAAGAGCTGGGCTGCCCAAGGTAACACAACTAGTCAGACAGTCAGGGCCACAATTGGGGCCACACTTGAAAGGAAGAATATCAGTTGGAAGGTCACTGCAAGGGCACAAAGAGAAAATGATGAGGGTCTTAACGATGGCAAGTATGGGAGGGAAGACATGGATTTGACAGTTATTTAGAAGGAGTAGCTCCAGACAGCCTTTCAACTCCAGACATTCCCAGGTTTGCTTGTTCATGTCCTGATATGTTTTTGAAGACAACAAGGTCCTTCTGAAGGCCTTCCAAGGTCTGTTTCAAAGGTTGTCTCATGTAAGAATCCAGGCCACTGCAGTGCTGGGATCATGTCACCCAAACATGTAATGTCTTGTGTAGAAATTTGGACTTATAAGATGCCCAATAAATAAATAACTGGTGAATGAGAGAAAAACAACAACAACAACAACAACAAAAACCCTGGAGACCCCAGGGTCCATTCTTTTTTAAACCCCACACCCAAGATGTATTAGTACCTTTTTCTTTTTGTCAATCTGTTGGGTGAAAAGACATACTTCATTGTAATGTTTATTTGCATTTCTCTGATGTATGAGACTGATATTCTTTATACAAGTATTAAAAATATTGCATTTCTTTTTCTGTTATTTGGCTGTGTGACTGTTTGAACCTGGGTAGACCCCAAAAGATTATGTTCTTAAAGTTAATCCATTCCAGTAAAGTCTGACCCAGGGTAGGTCTTAGTCCTCTTACTGGAGTCCTTTATAAATGGGATAAATAGAGAGAGAGACACAGAGAGAACCCATAGAAACAGAGAGAAAGGCACAGAAGCAGAGGAAAAGGCAGAGACTGGCAGACAACGCCATGTGCCTTGCCACAAGGCAGAGGAGTCCAGGATCGCCAGCAGCCAGACTTCAGGAAGAAAGGATTGCCTGATGATGCCTTCATTTGGACATTTTCTCAGTCTCTGGACTGTAAGCCTGCAAGCGAATAAATTCACATTGTAAAAGCCAACCCATTTCTAATATATTGCTTTAGGCAGCTTTTAGCAAACAAAAACAGGCTCTTCCTTTCTTTTGTCCATTTTCCTACTGGCTTGTTGGTCTTTTTCTTATTTATTTACCATATTGTCAAAATCTGTTGACTTTACTTACGACTTTTGCTGATGGTGCTTTTTAAAATATATATATTTTAGATATATATTTGGACTTGCTAATCCCCATGGACAAGTGAGCCAATTCCTATAATAGTTATACATCTACACACTGTCGGTTCTGTTTCTCTGGAAAACCCTGACTAACTCTAACCCTAACCCTAACCATCCCCTTCCTTCCCTAGCAGGCCCAGCACATCCCAATTCGGTTATGTTGTGACTTAACCCTAGTTATTGGTCTGGCAGGCGGGAGGCAGGGAGTTAGAACCTGAGGTGGGCATCTGTTTTCTTGGAAGGCCTCGGTGGTGCCTTCAAGTAGGTGGGAGCACTAGCCTTTAATAAGGAAGAGTGGGCTTATTTGTGCAGTTTTGGAGTCCTGCTTTCTTACAGAGAACAAGTAGCTTTTGAAGGGTAGGGAGAGAACTCCTGCTGAGATATGGGTCATGGACTCAGGGACAAGACACAGTCACGGTGTGATAACATATTAGAAGTCGTTCTTTAATTCTTCTGGACATCTCTGGGAAGGAAGCATGTGAAGGCATATTTTTGACCTGCGAAGCAATAGCCTTGAAAGCTATGCCGAGGCCGGATGCTGGCATTATTGCTTCAGTGTTTCACATGTTTTTCATGTGGCATCCCAGAGTAGTCCCAAGATCTATTTTTTTAAATAGTTGTTTTTCAAACTCCTATATGTTTGGAAAATATGCTTCTTAAACATATTTGCTCACACAACTTCCTGCTTTGGCTGCAGGTATTTTATTACGCGATTTGTGTTTGAAGAGTGGGTGCAGAGATGGGGAGATGCTGGCAGGGGAAGAACAGGACCAGGTTGTGCCCATATCTGTGAACCCTAACTGGACTGCCCCCACATGTCCTGTCTTTTTCCGGCTTCTGGGATGGTTTGTAAACAAAGGCAGTAAAAGAAAAAGTCCCGGCTTCTCCACTGACTCGCTGGGCGATCCCAGCAAATCCTTTACCTTCCTCTCTGCTGTGGTTCCCGCAGTTTTAAAACTGTCAGTAATGTTTCCTGCCCTGCTGTCTCTCAAGGGTGGATGCTGGAAATATTAAGATTCTGGATATGAAAGCACTTTGTAAATTTGACGGGACCATTTGAGTTGGTAATGATGTTCCTCATGTGAGTATTATTGAATAGATGCAAACTAGAGGCAAGCTATTTAGTCCTAAAGGGTGAATTTGTCACTTTGGCGTGACGTTTTGCTGCTTCTACAATTCCTGGGATTTTTTTTTTATGTGTAAATAATTAAACATTTGTAAATGCAACTTGTTAAGTATTGCATGTTTTAAATTAATACTCAGGTCTAATTTCATGCCATGAATATTTAAAATAATTTGTTTTACCGTCAAAAGAAGTCTACGAGTTATAACCACAGAGAAGGCAAACCAGTTTTTCTTAACTGCTCCAAAGGACGCTCTACCCTGAGGTAAATATTGTGTAAATGTGCAGATATGTCTGAGGAACCAAAGCGAATTTCTAAATATAAAGAGCTACAATTTTTAGAGCTAAAAATTTCTAAACATAAAGGTCTACGATAAAATGACCTTTTTCTCAAAGTAAAATTTGAGTTTAAAAATAAAAGACAGTGTGCTTTTTCCTAAGAGCTGTTCTGAGATATACAGATTTGTGATCTTCATTCCTAAAATGTCTCATGAGGTTTGTTTGCTGCTTACCATGACTTCTCTTACCCTTTTCTGGCCTATTCTCACTCCCTTTGGGTCTATTAGTCCAATGTGACATGCAGACCTTTTAGGGAATAAGCAATATTCAAATATCCATTCATAAGGAAGATTCCAGATATTTCCTGATCCTCTTTCCTTCCCCTTAATATCTCCTGTTTCCAAATATAAGTTACTATGAGTAACTAAAGATTTTTGCTAGGTTTAAATTATTCTTTGGCCAGTAGTAGAAGTCCTTGAAAGATATTGTCCTATTAAATAAAGGGCACTTTGAAACGATTGTCCTGCATGTATAATATGGTTACAATGGAAAATAATTATGCTCATACAAAATCATTTGCCTTGAAATGTAACTGGTAGAGAGTAATTGAGAAATGCAACCTTAAAACCTGCTTGTTTAAACCAAGACCACAAGACATTGTCAAGGCAGCAGCAAGAGGGCTAATAAAGGTAAATACTCTACCATCCCTAAAAAAATCATCATCATCATTTGGCTTGCATAGCATCCTGTTTCTCATTCTTCCACCAGTATTAGAACCAATCTGTGCACAAGTTTGAGACTCAGCAATTATGTGCTTTATTCAATAAACAGCAGACAAATTACAAGGGAAGAAGAAAGAAAACTCTGCTTAGCAAATTGAATATTCTAGCTGGCTATTTCCCATCACAATACCACCGGGATGGCTGTCAAATCCACTTGCTTGGGTGGCATGCCACATGCTCCTATTAGCACCCAAACACCAGGATTGTTCAGACGTTCAACCTGCAGCAGAGCAGGGGAATGGGCAATCCCAGTGGACCCTCAGTCCCTGACCCCAAACCCCAGTGTGACCAGGGGCTTTTGTTGAGATCACCCACATTTCAAAACAACAACCTGCTGTGGGCCACATTAGACTTTTCAGAGAAGGACGGATG